>JAKCPI010015951.1:0-27887 GCA_023213315.1 Euborellia annulipes
CTTGTATAATTAACAATCAAAAATACTTGCTTTGTCATTTGGAAAAAATTTTGTTTATATATACTGTATATATATAATAATAATCATTGATGAAGAGGTAAGAATCGGATGACTAAATAATTGTAAAATGATTGTATTTGTAAATGTAAAAAAACTGTCTTAAATTTCAGACAAGTATGGTTCTGATGAAGGCCTATTATCGGCCGAAACGAACAGGATGCATCCTCGTTAACCAATAAAATTGTCTCTGATATGAATTGGTGGTTTGATTAAATCTTCATGCAATTCCTTAGATCCCACCGTTCAGCAGCGAAATACCTGAAAGAAATTTTAGAATAGTAGATATATATTTTAAAAACATTTAAAATCTTCTCGTTGTTTATTGATGCAAAATAACTTAAAGCTCACTTTCATTGATAACGAACCACTTAACTGATATACTTTAAATCTTTCTTAATATTAGAACAAAGATTAATTAGAAGTTAAAATGATCATAGTCTTAATTTTTCATGTTTTCAAACAAATATTCCTTAAAGCCTTGGAGATTTTTTTATGTCAAAATTTTGACAGAAATCACATTAATTATAAGGCTTTTAAATAAATTTCAAAATTGAGGCGTCTCGCTTCTCTCTTTCATTTTCCTTTATTTAACGAACAAAAATGACTTTAATGAGAAATCGAGTGATTAATCGTCGAATGTTTTGTTTCGCTTAATAATTAGAGCGAGTTACAACGATTATATTTTGCATAATTTAACACCCTTTTGAAAATTGTTACTAACACGCTAGAAATCATATATTCATTAACATTCAACCAAAGAATATGAGCGATATTATTTAATATTACTTATAAATTATACTTCGTCTTAATTTAATTAATAATATGTTTGAATTTTTGTTTCAGAGGCTTATTCTGCCGGTTAATATATATATTATCTTTGAATTTGGAAGATACTACAGAGGCAATAGTTGAATGGATCGAATTTTGAAGGATAAATTCGTATATACACTACTACCAACTCTTTGTCAAGACGTACCTCTACACCATTATTTAAAGGTATTTGAAGGGCCGCAGAGGGGGGGGGGGGCTATATCCCCGGGGCCCGGGCCCTTTACGCTCCAACCTTAAAATTCTAATAAAAAATAATTTTCATGGTTAAAATTTCAAAAAAAAGCATTTTCATGAAATTTTTCTTCTGAGGGGCCCGATCCCTTTAAGCTTATTGGAACACGTGTCTGTTTTGGCGTTCGGATTTTACTAATATGAAGTGAAAACTTGACCAAATTGGGGAATTTTACTCCGCGCTGTACCTTAAGTGCCCCATAATACTTATTTTTTAATTCAAAATGCTTATAAATCAAGCTAAGTTTGATAATATTTTTTCACGTCTCAGAATAGTTAAAAACGCAAATTTCAGTGCCTAATTTTCAAAAGTTTTTCATACCCCCCAGACCACCCGGAAGTCGTCTGTCCAAATTTGGCCTCAATAAATTATGGTAACACTATGTTTAGGGAATTTTGACAAATTTGTAACCAACTTTTTACTTTCTCTTACCTCTATATATTTTAATATCTATAGAGAGAAAGTATTAGATTAATGTCAAAAATTCGAAGTCGAGATTTTGATAGATATACACGTTTTGAGGTCCCCTGAATCAAAAAAAGTGGTTTTCGCTACATGGTCTGTCTGTGATCAAAATATCTTAAGAACGGAAAGAGCTAGGAGAGAAATTTTATATTTAAGTTAGGCACCGCCCTGGGACGTGCCACGAAGCTTTTGAACAAAATTAACCAAAGAGTACTAGTACTTTACTAATGTAGTTTTTCAATTTTTTCGATTTTCTCAAAATTCGCTCCAACGATTTTTTTTTTTAATTCATAAATCAACTATTTTTTACACGCTCTTTAAAATGTATATTCTCATTTTGTGATTGAAATCTTCTGAAGACCACTTTACTCTTGTACCTCATAGGAAAAATAGGAGAAAAGGTTGCCATTGCATCAAAATATAAATATTTTCCCAATCTAATAAATTTTACGAGATGGGATCTGAATGCCGAAAAAGACCTTAAATGATGAAATTAATGCCTGATGATGGCAGGGTGAATCTATACCGAAACGGCATGAATAAAGGGTTTATTTAATAATAGAGACTCTTTTCATTTGGCTGGAAATCCTCTTACTATAATTTAACTATGTATCGTTACTGTTATAAATTAATGGATCCTCTCAGCATTATTTTATACTTCATGCTAGAAAGAAATATCTTCTCCTCTTTCTTGTTAGTTCTAAATCTTCAGGACAGAACCTTCTGCATATTTGATAAATCACTTAATAGTATTTTGTTTAAAATAAAAAATATTTCGTAAGATGAGTTTTTGTTTGATCGGGCATCTTGCATCCCCTAAACTCGAAGGGAACCCCCCCCCCCCCCCCCCTCTCTATTCTCTTATCCTCTTGTTTTACAAAGAACACATTTATTAAATGTATAAAGAAAATTCAATATTTGTCATTTAAGAACTGTAGCCAGAAATTTTTTTTTTTTTTATTGGGTTTTTGGACAATCCGTGTGTTTTCCCTATTTCCCAAATAAATAAATTTAAAGAAATTTCTCACATGAAACAAAAAGAAAATATCAGATCAACTAAATATTAATAAATACGATAGCCTTGTCAATTACCCTCTATCAACTTTTATTGTAAGTTCTCTTTTTATTAATTTTTTCTCAACTCACTTCAATTCAAGAGGGTGATCCCAAGTTTCTTTTTGATTCAATTATGAAATCCTCTTTTTTTTAAGTGCTTTTCAACAAGTCGCATCTCTTCAGATAAAATTTTTTTTTAAATAAGTCTATAATATAAAATAATTATTTTTTATTCCTTAGATCCCTTATTTTCAAGAGTCTCTAGATACAAGTTATATTAATTAACTGTTCAGGAAAAAGTGTATCTCTTGGAATTCAGAAGCCACTTTAGATTCCATAAGATATTCAAAAATGATTATTGTTTTTGTTTTATCAATAAAATTAAAAAAATCTGGTGTGACTGTCGCACAGCACACAACTTTCTCTTACCGTAATCGAAAGTTGTGTTTTGTGCTTGTCACACCAGATTTTTTGTGTCGACATGTATTTAGTTTCCGACAGTCGGTACATTCGATTTCAGATGTAAAATTTAAAAATATGGGAAAATATTTATATTTTGTACCATGGCAATCATTTCTCGTATCTTTCCTATGAAGTGCAAGAGTAAAGTGGTCTTCAACAGCAAAATGAGAATATACATTTTAAAGAGCATCTAAAAAATAGTTGATTATGAATTAAAAAACAAATCGTTGGAGCTAATTTTGAGAAAATAAAAAAAAAACTGAAAAATTACATCAGTAAAGTAGTAGTACTCTTTGGCCGATTTTGTTCAAAAGCTTCGTGTCACGTCCCAGGGGGGTGACTAACTTAAATATAAAATTTCAACCTCCTTGCTCTTTCCGTTCTTGAGATATTTTGTTCACAGACAGACCATGTCGCGAAAACCACTTTTGGATTCAGGGGACCTCAAAACGTATATCCATCAAAACCTCGACATCTAATTTTTGACAATACTTTATCTCTCTATATATTAACATATATATATATATATATAGAGGTAAGAGAAAGTAAAAGGTTGAATGAAATGGATTTTTTCAATTATGGGATAATAATCGATTATTTAACATAATCGATAATAGATTTTTTCCATAATCGTATACCCAAAGTAACCACTAGTAAATAATCTAGAAACCCGATGCTATTGTAAATAAACTCGTTTTAATTTTATAGGGAGATAATCGGGTCTTTTTCATAATCGATTATGGTATAATAATCGATTATCTATCATAATCGAATCGATTGCAAGGCGTATAACCAGCCAAAACCGATAGCTTAGGCTAAACCATAGAGTATATATATAAATATATGAACGCAAACCAATTGAGCAAAAACGTTTGTGTCTAAAACTGTTTCTAAGGGTCAACTCACACCGAAGAGAAAACACAATTAGACATGATGCGACATCATTGAACAAAATGTTTTGCCATTGAGCATTTTGCTCGATCGGTGTGCGTTGGTATCGAGCAAAACGTTTTGCTCTTGGACAAAACGGTTTTGTTCGAAAACATTTTGCTCAATTGGTGTGCGTTCAGCCTTAGATGGTAATATTGCAACAATAAATAGATTTTTTCAACCTATTCATTCACCTCTATGACGGATTACTCATATAAAAAAATTTGCTTTCAAAAATTTTTTTTTAATAATAAATATATACTAGATTCAATTATTATCTTATAGGCTTATATACAACAACATATTTTATTCCTTTAATATTTCATATATGATCAAAGTTATAAATAAATTAACTTTTCATTATCATATACTATGATAAAATAAATCCACAAATTATGAACAAAATTAAATTACTCAAATACAAAACTATATCATTTTATTATATATTAATGATAAGAGGATTAATTTGAAGGAGGGGATAGGGCGAGTGTGGATGGGGGAATGGCATTGTGAGCAAATATTTAGCTTCTCCATATCCAATCAAGTCTGTTTCTCCCCCATCGGTTAATTATCCTCTCCGGTGTCTCAAAGGGCAGGTGGGAGGAGGGTGGGGGGATTAAAATGTAATTGTATAATACATGCAAATTTTAATTAGAGGCTCTGCTTCGTTCGGGAAAAATTTCATTAAATTCTTTTTTTGTTTATTATGGTTTTATATTTATCCCTAAAAAAAAAAATGTTTAAATTTTGACATTATTTCATTATTTTTTTGATTTTGAAATCTTTGGATTAATAGATTAAATCCTTTGAAAATTAGATGTGATAATGAATTCACTCTGTACATAATAGGCCTATGTTTGTTTTAAATTCTGAAATTTAGACTTTGGGTTGTAATACTACCCCTGAATCCAAAAAAGTGGTTTTCACGACATGGTCTGTCTGTCTGTATCCAATTTTAAGCATGAAGGAATTGAGCTAGGGGGTTGAAATTTTATATTTAAGTTAGACACCCTCCTGGAGCGTGAAAATAAGCTTTTAAACAAAATCGGTCAAAAAGTACTAGTACTTTACTGATGTACTTTTTCAGTTTTTTTTCGATTTTCTCAAAATTCGCTCCAACAATTTTGATTAAAATTCAAAAATCAATTATTTTTTAGATGTTCTTTTAAATGTATATTCTCATTTTGCTATTGAAATCTTCTGAAGACCACTTTACTCTTGTACTTCATGGGAAGGATAGGAGAAATAGTTGCTATGGTAACAAAATTCTTATAAATTTTACATCTTGAAATCCGAATGTACAGTGAAGGTCAATATTAAGTCCCACCCATACGTTTTCTACTTGTGATTATTTCATTGTTTTTATAAAAGAAAATAAAAATCTTTATTGGAAATTTTCTAGGTTTGAATCACTAAAGTTTGCATTAAAAAATATATAATATTTAAAAAAAAAAAATGATATAATCACAAGTAGAAAACGCATGGGTGGGACTTAATATTGTCCCTCACTGTACCGTACTGTCGGGGACTAAATATATGTCGACATAAAAAAATCTGGTTGCGACCATCACACCAGATTTTTTTCTAATTCCATTAATTTCATTTTATTCTTATCAATTAAAATTAGTTAAGATTGGTATTGAAATTTCAAGTGGAAATAATTAAGCATCCAGAAATAAAGTATTCAGAGTGTAATTTAGTTACGAAATTAACTTATAGTGGATTGATTGTCAATTGATAGCTAGAGTGATGTAGCAGGCAAACTAGTTTGGAGAACTGTCTTCTCCAGTAGGAGACATGTATAAATAAACCAAACCTTGGATAAAGTGAGCACTTAGGGCGTTTGATCATTCACCTTAAAAAGACTTGAATAATTCCACAACTCATCATGACGTCCGAGTATGCATCAACCCCGACTCAATCAAATCTCTTACAATTTATTAAAATAAATTACAAAATATTTCCACTTCACAACAATTTAATTATATTTATAAAAAAAAAATCTATAAAAAATTATTTTTTCATTTTTCATTTATTTTTTTTTTTTTAGGTTGGTGCATTCATATATTTAATCCATCTGAAAACTCAACAAGCCAAGAATCGACATGCCCCAATGAATTCTCTGTGTGTGTTCATCTCTCGCTCTCTGGTTACTTTTTATCTTCATTGTAAATATACAGTATATATATCATATATTTTTCGGAGATGAAATGAAAACGAATAGTGAAATGATTTAGGTAAAAAAAATTTTCAAAAAAATAGAGAAATGTTAAATAATATTAAAATTATAAAAGCAATTTTCAACAAGATGGTGTGAGGAGATAAACATTTATATGATCTCCAAAATAAGGGAGGAAAAATTTATCCATATTTAATAAAGTAAAAATAAAATTATATTTTTATTTAAGAAAATAGAATGGCAGTCATCGATCATTTCAGACAAATTTTTTATTAAAATTCTAATATATTATAATAAAGCCCTCACCTGTATATTGTCCCTATATTAAGTTGATGCAATATATAAGAGATAGATGAAATAATATGAACACCGGAGATATAGACAATATTTATTAATTAATAATGTGTTGAGCCACCATTTGCATGTAGAAATTTTTCCATGTTATTTGGGGGGTACTCTAGGATGTCTATTTTAAGTTTTCGACCTCGAGAGCCCTGTGCTCACTTGGGGGTGGGGAGGGGGGGGACAAAAACCTCAAAATTTTAGGACTTTTTTCAGTTTTTATTTTGTTTTATATCTCGTAAACTAAGCATATTTTTTTTAACACCATAGTACAATACAAAATTGTAGAGCATCAACCTAATAGTTACATGCTTTCCAATGATATTACTTTTTTTATTGCAACTATTTCCGCAAACTCTTGCCCTGTCATCTTAATTTAACAGATCAAAATTGTTAAAATCAAAGGTATCTTTTGAATAAGTAGCGAGCGAGAGCGATATTTGTTTTTTGGTTGATAAAAAAAAAAAGTTAAAATATTTTTTAGAAGCATTTTTATCTGATTTAATCTCTGGTTGCCATTCTATTTTATTATGCTCAGTGGAACTATTAACCAGTGGGAAGGCTACAAATTCAGCGCCCTGGAACAAATAAATTTGGTACGGACCAATTGACTACCAGTTTTGAGATTTAAAAAAAAAATTATTTCGAATGAAATTATTATTTAAAACAATTTTTTTGAAAGACCCAACAAAAAATAAATTTGTTTTTATTCAAATATTTTATTTTGATCTTTCTAATTTTTTTTTACTTTCTCTTACCTATGTATATATGTAATATATATATATAGAGAAAGTATTGGATTCATGTCAAAAATTCGATGTCGAGATTTTGATGGATATACACGTTTTGAGGTCCCCTGAATCCAAAAAAGTGGTTTTCGCGACATGGTCTGTCTGTCTGTCTGTCGTGTGTGTGTGTCTGTGAACAAAATATCTCAAGAACAAAAAGAGCTAGGAAGTTGAAATTTTATATTTAAGTTAGGCACCCCCATGGGACGTGACACGAAGCTTTTGAACAAAATCGACCAAAGAGTACTAGTACTTTACTGATGCACTTTTTCAGTTTTTTTCGATTTTCTCAAAATTTGCTCCAACGATTTTTTTAAAATTCAAAAATCAATTATTTTTTAGATTCTCTATAAAATGTATATTCTCATTTTGTGATTGAAATCTTCTGAAGACCACTTTACTCTTGTACTCCATAGAAAAGATAGGAGAAATGGTTGCCATGGTATAAAATATAAATATTTTCCCATACTTATAAATTTTACATCTTGAATTCAATCGTACCCTATGGTCGGAAACTAAATTCATGTCGACACAAAAATCTGGTGTGACAAGCACAGAACACAACTTTCGATTACCGAAGGTAAGAGAAAGTTGTGTGCTGTGCGCCAGTCACACCAGATTTTTTTTTAAATTCTTTGTTAAAATTGCTTTACTCTTCAATGAAGTGGACCCTCTTGCAATTTTTCAAGTGATAATTACAGTGTTTTTATACAATTTCATATGAAAAAAAGATTTTTTCATATTAAAAAAAAAAAAACAATGAAATAATCACATGAGAAAATGAGAAACAATTTATTCAAACAAATTGGGCTTAAGTGTGGGAAAAATACTAATGATTCTATCTCTCTAGCTTGATTTAAATAAAATTTCGAAAAGTAGTTCTCAATCCATCATGGGGTGCGGAGGTCAAAAAAGGCAGGAAAAGATGAAAATACAAGAAAACAAGAATAGGCCCTAAGTAGAAAATAAATTAAACCAAAATGGTTCTAGCAAATTTTTGAAAATGAAAGGATAAGTTGTGGCTATCTTTACTGCACAAATTCTATTTTAACTTAAAAATAATCGATCGACGAACAACAATTAAGTGAATACATTTTCTCATGTGATTATTTCATTGTTTTTTTTTTTTTTTTTTTTTTATATTAATAAAAAAAGCCCTCAGGGCTTGGTGTAGGGGTTAACGTGCTAACCTCGTATATCTAAAGTCGCGGGTTCGGACCCCAGGCAGTCCGATGATTTTATTTAAGCCATTTGAATACCAAAATGCCTGGACCCCTAATATGTAGGCCTATATTAATCAATAACGGATATCGTAAGTCTTATGTGACCTGAGTTGCCGAAAACTCTGTGTGAATGTGTGAGTGAGTGTGAGTGTGAATGAGAAAAAAGTGTGAGTGTTTTTTATAAAAAAAAAAAAAAAAAAAAAAACAATGCAATAATCACATGAGAAAATGCATTCACTTAATTGTTGTTCGTCGATCGATTTTTTTTAAGTTAAAAGTGAATTTATGCAGTAAAGATAGCCACAACTTATCCTTTTCATTTTCATAAATTAGCTAGAACCTTTTTTGTTCAATTTATTTTCTACTTAGGGCCTATTCTTGTTTTCTTGTATTTTCAACTGCTTTTCGAAATAATATTTAAATCAAACTAGATAGAATCACTAGTATTTATCATTTTTTCCACACTTAAGCCTAATTTTTTAAAATAAATTTTTAGTAAGATATTCAATTCAAGCCTATATTTTTTATTTTAATAATTAATTTAAATCCATTAGTAATAATTTTTATTCATTGGACATAAATAAATTATTGAATTCATTCTAGTAGAAATTGATAACCAAATATATATATATATATATATATTGTATATAAATATAAAATAAAATGATTATCGAGTTTTGCCAATTAAGTATTACCATTTATCTGTTTTCTCTTTATTTGATGAAATTAAATAAACATACTAAATTGTTATGCAAATATATTTTATTTAATCTGTGAAAAGTGAAATTAACAACAACAAAAACATCTTTTTTAATCGAATTAATATTTGATATTAAGGAAAAACTTAATAATTTATTTATCTTTAATGGATTATTTAGTTTCTATCCCCCTACCCTCCTCTGTTTGCTACTTTAGCTTATTTTATAGTGGCAGAGAACAATCGTAAGTGTATTTCTTTCACTCTCTGGCCATGGGATCCCCAAAATTACAAATATCCCAGAAATACCATCCAAAATTAGATGTATAAAAGTATTGAGATCCAAGTGTTAGGAGACACTTCTCCCATATTTTCATATAATAATAAAAACTCACTCTATTAGGGTCAATATATTTAATCGTTAATCTTATTTTTTTTTTTTACCTTACATGATTAATTATTAAAAATTTTCAAGCAACCGATAAAAAGCCAATTCGTTTTTGAGTCATTCGCTGATTAGCCCTTCAGATTCAAGGAGCTTTTTCATCCCTTATTCCTTTCTACCGTCAATTCATTATCAACCCCTCCTCGTTCCCGTCCTCTTGGCAAATCCCCTTCGGCCTTCAAGATAATTTAAAATTATAATACTTTGTTATTTCTGCTCGCGTTAGAATAACGAAGCGTCGAGTAAGAACGAGATAGACTGAACCCACTTTTTTCTTCCTTTAACCCTAGTGTACTTTTCTAATTTATGAAAAAAAAACAGAAAAAAAGCCGGCTTAGGTAATTCCTATAGGTATTTATTGATTGAGTATAATTTTTTTTATAAAATATATAAACGTTACGAGCAATTTATAACTAAAAAAAAAAAAATGATTTGAATCAAGGGATAATAAAAAGAATATATTTAATGAATTAAACAAAACTCAAACAATAATTATATTTTTAAACAAGACAAATATGCCTCTACTGTATTAAATCATAGAAAAAAAATGTGTCCATAAAAAAAGATTTTCATGGACAAATAAGATTAATAAATTAATTAATTTCAACTTTTACAGGGTGCCCTGGGGGTTGGGAGTGGTGGGGGGGGGTTGCCTTGAATTCCAAGGGTCGAGGGTTCGGATCCCAGGCAGTCAGTTGATTTTATTTAAGCCATTTGGATACCAAATGGGATTTTTTCAACAGGCGTCTGACCGCGCGACGGGCCGGCCTGCTCTATTCCTTCCCGGTGCAAAAACCCCCATCCTCCGCCGACCCAGCACCGCGGTATTAAGGCAAACAAAGAAGAAGAATATGTTGCAATTTTAGATCTGAAATCCGCAGCTCTCAGCATATTCTTAATGTTTTCCTAATGCAGAAGGGTGCAATTTTAGAGGAAACGGGCTTGTTGGGCGATATAACATGCACACATTTATTACCATATATATATATATATGTATGTGTGTGTGTATGAAAGGTATTTCCTAATTCTCTTTCTTCTATTCTTTCTAGTTTCTGAAAGGGGCAACTTGTCCACCCTCTGTCTGCTTGAACTAAACAAAAAGTCTCTTTAGTCTTGCCAGAGAAAGAGGCCTTCATGTTGGCAACAGGACAGACGTCGTACCGGGCCAGGATCAGGCCAGGATAGTTTCTGTATTTTGGTAAATAAATTTATAATTTATATACAATTAAAATATAAATATTTTTCTATGCTTATAAATTTTACATCTTGAATTCCAATATATCGGCGGAAACTAAATACAAAATGCGCGGCCCAAATCCGAACTTTATGGAAAAAGTTGTTTATTACAGTCAATATTAAAGATACAAAAAAATGCTTTCATATCCCACTTAGGATATCCTTTTTGAGACTTCTTATTCAATATAGCTGTCCTGCGCCTCTTTCACACTCTCAATCCTCGAAATAACACGCGAGCATGCCGTTTGCAAATATTCTGGTCCATGATCGCAAACGCTGCCTTGATAGCGGCGATGTTGAGGTGCCTGGACTTGATTTGTCTGTAGAAAACGCTCCACTCGTGGAAGTCGAAAGGGTTCAGGTTGGGACTTTAGAAGGCCACGAATCCTTCGATCAAAAAAATATCCACGTTTTCAGGGAGTCAAAGTTCAATATTGTCCGGATTTTGACCGCGCACCTTATGTATATGTCGATCCAAAAAATTTGGTATGACAAGCACAGAACACAACTTTTAATTACCGAATGTAAGACAAAGTTGTGTACCAGTCACACCAGACTTTAAGAACAACACAAATTATATTTTCTCCTATTAACTTTCTAGTTCAAATGAAAAGAGTATTATTTTAATAGTATAGCGGTTAAATACACAATTTAAAGCTATTAATGGTTGAATTTTAAGGCTTACGAAATCCGATCTGACTTTTGTTTTAACTTGCAAAGCAAAATACAAACATAAAAAAAAACTACCATTTCTTCATTTTTATAGCCTTCTACGACTAATTTGGACTAGAGTATAAAAACATTTTATATGTTCAAAGCCTTTATTTGTTTGTCCTAAAAGATAAGGAAGTCGACTTCGAATTCAAAATTTGGACATAGATTTATTTAATGAAATAAAATTCTTATTATTTATAACATTCAAAACTTCTATACTTGATGTTCTTTAAAAGCACTCTAAGAAAGGTCATTTCTTGCCTTCTATCATCTTTAAATTTAGGGGAAAAAGGATATTCAGCCTTATAAAGAATATGCATTACCGTTGAAGCCAATCTATTTTTTTAATAGGTCAGTGATCTTAATATTCATTAAAAAAAAATTTTTCCAATAATTAATAATAAAATTTTATATTTTTCTTTTGTTTGGTAACTTATCTTTACTCTGACTGCACTTGAATATGATTGTAGTAGTCTAGATTGACGCTTAAATGAACAACAACAAGTAACAACAACAACAAACAAACAACAGTTGTTTGAGGCCAATGGAATCCAAAAAGGCACAGTCTGGTCATGATGGATCGGTGGTCACGTGGGGCGTTAATGCCCTTCGGACCCTCGAGCGCTTTTTTTCCTCCGAATCCTTCGCTCGGGGACTCCTCCCCTTATAATATTGCCAAACTTTGCGATACAGATTGCATTCCTCATTTCCAATTTATATGCTATTTTTGCTTCTTTTTCATTTTGTGGCCTACAATAAAAAAATCGACAAAAATAATTTAATTGTTTTTAGATTACTTTTCTCATAAAGATGTTTAGTTTTAGTAATTATGATTATTTTAAATAAAGAGTTATAAGAACATTCAGGGACAGTATCGTCTGTTTGTAATTGATGTCAACAATTATTGGAATGCCTGCACCCCAATATATATATACTAGCGCGGCCGCCTTCGGCGGGCCGCGTCTAGCGGGGGGCACGCCCCCTGGACCCCCAGCACTGGCTCGGGCGCCTGGGGGACCCTCGCCTTTCTTAAATATGAGAAACGGGCTGGCGTCTGAGACGGGGGCTACGCCCCCTGGACCCCCCCGCGGCCGGGCCTGGGCGGACCCTCGCCTTAAATATGAGAAACGGGCTGGCGCTAGACAGGGGGGCTACGCCCCCGGACCCCCAGCGCTGGCTCGCCGCCTGCGGCGGACCCTCGCCTTTTCTTAATTATAAAAGAAAATTATTATTACTACGAATTCCAATCCAGTGCCTGCTTGAGGATTTGTTTACCTTCATAGAATACACAACTTCAAAGAATACTAGAATATTTCTCTATACATTTCCTATGGGAGAAATCGTAACTTTAAGAATTAATAACTCAAAAAGTTATAGGAATTTCGGGACCCGAGTATTTTTCCGGGACTCTCTATAACGTCCTCTATAAGACTGCAAAATTTCGTTTCAAAATTCCAATGGGAAGTTGGTCAAACAGAGCGTGACAGACGGACAGACGACAGACAGACAGACGGACAGACGGACACTCCGTAATTATTATATATAGATATATATTCATAATAACGGTTATCGTAGGAAGTCTTGTATGGCCTAAGTTGCCGAAAAGACTGTGTGTATGTGTGTGTGAATGTCAGGGTGAATGGATAAAAAGTGTGAGTATTAAAAAAAAAAAACAATTATTATTATTATGGGAGTTTTTAATTCTAGGCCACATTTTGAATTTGAAAAAAATAAAATCGTAATTTTTTTTTTAAGAATATATATAAGTTATATATAGTGAACAATGGCAACAATATTCTGTATTTGAATATAAGGGTAGAGAAGAGTAACAGCAAACTGAATTTTTTCAGATATTGGTATAATATATATATATATACCAGGCATGGGCGTACCCAGGATCAAATCTAGGGGGGGGCATGGTCAGATCATGGTCGTCCAGATTGTGACATAGCTATTTTTTATTTAGAGGGGTAAAGCCTTCGAATTAAAGGCCTAAAAACCCTCGAGTCCTAACAAAAAGAATCATTCCCCGTCGCCAACCACCAATTTTGTTTCGTTTCATCACTTTATAAACATTTAATTTTTTTTTGTTGCTTCTAGGGGGCAGCTGCCCCCTGCCCCTCGCTGGGTACGCCCATGATACCAGGCATATTTGACAATTAGAAATTACACTCCTTTTCAAAACATTTCTTGCGTCGTTCTAACCACTTTTTTATCGTTCAATTTTAAGCATGAAGGAATTGAACTAGAAGGTTGAAATTTTATATTTAAGTTAGACACCCACCTAGGACGTGAAAATAAGCTTTTGATCAAAATCCGCCAAAGAGTACTAGTACTTTACTGATGTAGTTTTTCAGTTTTTTTCGATTTTTTCAAAATTCGCTCTAACGATTTTGATTAAAATTCAAAAATCAATTATTTTTTAGATTCTCTTTAAAATGTATATTCTCATTTTGCCCTCAAAATTGTTTGAAGCCCACTTTACTCCTGTACTCCATAGGAAAGAAAGGAGAATACAATAAATTTCATATTTTAAATTCTAATATATCGACGGAAACTAAATATATGTCGATACAAAAAATCTGGTGTGACAAGCACAGAACACAACTTTCTCTTACCAAAGATCACACTAGATTTTTGATCCATGAACTTGGTTGGCCTTGAACTTGAAATAAGGAAAGGGTCATTGGCTTGATCATATGTTCCCTGGTATTAGAAACAATAGCAACCATTTTATTAATGATGATAGCCACGTTAAGTCAAACCTTGACTTTATTTCAGATTTATTAACAATGGCGCAATTATCTTTCTTATGACTGAAATCAATTTATTTTTTTATAAAAACCTTAATAATTAGGTTATACGTTTTTTGAAGGTAATTAAATAATTGTTTTTTTTTTTTTAAACTTTAATAATATTTAAATAACATGATTTTACTTTTTAATATCTTTATATATATAATACTTGTCAAAGTGAGACCCTATAAAAGATAAATTTCCCTTGAAATCCCGACATATTTTTTTATTTTATCATAAAATTCTCACAATTTGTTTATTAAAAAACATCCACATAGTGCAGATTGCCCCACTTGGTCTACTCAATAAATTTATTTAAGATATTTTAGTGGATGGACGTTTCACACCATACAAAAGCCGCGTCCCTCTCAATCCCAGAACCGCCAAAAGACCTGACAACAGGTAATAAAAGGTGCTGTAATTTATATTTCATAATTTGGATAGGAAAGTAAAAAAATTTGAGAAGTGGAGGTAAAAATTAATTTATATTCTAATATATATATATTAATATATATAGGCGTTTCTCTACTAATTGGAAAATCGCTGTCCCAGGCAAATTTTATATAATACATCTTATTATTACTGAATAATAAGTATTAGTAAAGACTATATATTATCTATTATAGGAATCCAATTGCATAAATTGTAATATAATTAGTAATATTCATTTAAATGAACTTCAAAACCCTCAATGCACACTCCCCTGTCTTGTCCCATTTCTAAAATTATGAGTCAAATATTTCTTTTTAGTATATGCGTAGCATATGACGCCAGGCATTTAAATAAACATTACACCAGCTATGTAAAATTTATTCGTTAGCCACTATGAAATTTTTATAAAATTATATTATTTACATTACTTATTCTTTTTTAGAGCAAACAAAAAAATGGAGATGGAATATAAAAATTTATGAAAACGAACAAAAAAACAAATTAAATTTATTTTTTCTTCGATCATATGAAGGGAACAAATAACACAAATTGGATGTCTCTTTCATCAATAAGAGAATTCCCTTGGTAAGGTGACATTTTCATATCTTAATTACACTTCCAATACCTGATCTTATTATTTATTCACTTCATTTAAATTGTAAATGTTAGCTGTGAATTGCAAATCAAATCGACATTTTGTCCATACGAATGAAGACATAACGAAAAATTTTTTATTTATTCCCAGAAATCGCTTTCATTTCGAATCTTATACAGATCTTGTGTTTTGGTCTGTCCGAAACATTCAACTGCTTTGTTCTCAAATTCTCATAGTTTTAAACCCAGTGACGTTGGGAAAATTCGGGTACTAGTACTTTACTGAAATAGTTTTTTAGTTTTTCTCTTTTATCTTAAAATTCCCTTTAATGATTTCTTTCAAATTTTAAATATTTCTTATTTCTGGGATACAAAACAATTACGTTTAATCTCGTCTTTGGGAAACCACGAGTACTAGTACTTTACTGAGGTACATTTTTTAGTTTTTTCCAACTTAAACAATTGTTTTAATTAAACAATTTCTTTCAAATTTGAAATATTTTCTATTACCGGTGTAGAAAACAAAGCTAGGCCTCGTCTTCAGGTACTAATACTTTTCTAATGTACTTTTTTACTTTTTTCCAATTTTATCAAAAAAACAAAACGTCCGAGCTCCAGCTCGGCCAACCCGGAATTAATTACGGAATTCAATGGTGCCATTTTTTCTCTATTTTCCAATTAGATTTTAAGTTTTAGGAAATTTATTTTAATCAAATTCTATCTTTAAAAATTCTTCTTTGTAATTAACAGAAATTCACTTAATTGTATATTAATTAATTTAAAATATTTCTGTTTATGCTTAAAATTTTTATGTTTGTTTTTCTTATATAGCCTATATAATTTTGAACAGGATGGAGAAAAAACCGACCTATTCTCAAATGACGTTCATCATCATCATCAGTGGAAGAAGACAATTGAGGTGGACTTTGATAAATTTTAAAATCTCTTAACATTCATAACAATGTACCAATGAAGATGCCCTTTCTGAAATTTTATACTGAAGTGAGGTAACATAAATGTAAATATTTCAAAATATATTTCATACCTTGCTATTCCTTGTCTACTTGACGTTTTTAGTTAAACTTCAACTAAAAACGCCAAATGCCAAGTATTGATGTTATCATTGATCTTTCTTAAAAACCATTTTGTTGAACTTATTACTTGGTTGAGAGTGTCATCTAAGTTGCTCTCTTTCTCTCAGATTCGCTTTCATTCCTTCTCACACTTCTTGTTATTTTTGATAAAATCAGCGTGTATCGAAGAGGCAGACATGGTCTCGTCGCCTGGTTGCCTTTTCGCCAAGAGAAGGAAAAACCAAGATTACCTCGCGAAAAAGTTTTACAATAAATAGCTACTATATATATATTAAACATATAAATCTGTGAGTGTGTGTCGGCCTCCCTTCCTATTTCACCCCTTATCAACCGAAACGCCTAACTCCTTCTCTTACTTTCTCTTTTGCTTTGGTTTACCACAAACTTAGTAAGAATGCCCTCTGTGAAAACACAGATGGGAAATCCAAACAGAAAAAGAAAAACTCATATGTTCACAAAATTTATTTACATAAATAAGAAAATAAATAAATAAATAAATATACCGTATGTATAAACAAGTTGAGTTTTGTTTTAATGATGTTTTTTGAACAGTTCAGATTATAAACAAGGATAAGATAAATTTACGAATTTAAATAATTCCTTATAAAAAATTACCTCAACGTTTAATAAATATTAAATTGCTTCATACGAATTTTGTAATAACTACTAGTGAAAGAAAAGTAAGAATTCTTTTATAAAAATCATAATATATTGTAGAAAAGATGAAATCAAAAACTAGTCTTTCTAAAGACTAGTTTTGGGCCCGAATTATTTAATTTTCCCTTGTCGACGGGACAAGGGCGGATACAAGAGTCCACCAGATTTTTTAATTTTCAAAAGATAATATTGGAAGAAAAAAAAACAAAAACTTTAAAATTCAATTTTTAAAATCTTTATATACCACAAAATTGCTTGTTCTGTTCTGTTCAAATGTGCCCCAGGTATTTAGTTCAAATGTGCCCCAAAGACATGTTTTGAGTGAGTTTTCCCATATTCAAAAGTTAGAAACAAAATTTTTCAGTATGAAATAAGAAAATTAAAACTTCCCTCTTTAAATGGCAAAACACTAATTTGCTTAAAAAAAATAAAACAAAAACTACAACTGCATAAAATATAGCTTGCAAAAATTTTTCAGTTACAACACAAAAACGTTCACGTGCTTCTGGGAACTCCAAACAAAGACGAAGGCAGTTGTGGATCTGGACACGGATATATCTTGCATTAATGCTACTCACTGTAGATAAATTTCCCCAAAAGATGAGGGACAATTTTTAAAATCGGCATGTTCAAAGTTGCTTCGTGATTCAAAGGAGCCATAGGTAAGAGAAATTAATAAGGATCTTAAGGTAGAATTCCGATCTCGGCAGTCGCTGCCCGGCAGTCGCGACCGTGGCTGCGTCGCACCGCTCAAATGGATTTCTATGAATTAGTTTCCGACTCAAGCGACCGAACAGCGCTGCTGGGCAGTTGCTGCCCGATTCCAGCAGCATTGTTGAGCCGCTCCGGAAGCGGTCGCGACTGCCGGGCATCTACTGCCGAGATCGGAATGCTACCTTTAACAATACAATTGATAATTTGAACATTGTATAACTGCGCCGATTGGTGAAGGCCAAAAAATAAAATGTTTTGGGTGCACTCTGTGAACCATAGACCTAGAAAGCTATTATTCCTGATAGCCTTAAGTAGAAAATGAAAAAATTACTATTTCTTCTTATAGAGAAATAAAAATATAAAAAGTGACATAAAACTAATTTATATCTTTATTTCTTTTTAAATCTTCACGAGTGGATTTCCGAAATGAAGGAAACAATTTTTTTTTTTTAAATGGTGTCGTTGTGGTTAAAGCGATAAAGTATTTATAGAGTTGTCGGCGGGGATGGGTCCTAACGAAAAGCAAAGCAAAAGGTGTGCGTCTGTGTTCGTGACTAAAAGAGTTGAGGGATGAACAGAGGGAAGGTATAAGGGCAAGGCTAGGCTACCACCGCAACGACACAAATGGAGTTATGCAAATTGACGCAAAAGAGGCTCAAGCTCCTCATCGGTGTCTCTGTGTTCTCGACAATCGATATGTCGTTTTTTTTTTTTTTTTTACTTCTTTTTCGTAAGTCCGCGGGGGTCGAACTCGGGCCTATATATGCACTCTATGCTGCCGCCGTCTTTCTTTTCTTTTCTTTCCCCCAGAGAGGCTTTTTTACTCTCCTTTTTTTTGCTTTTGCGGTCCACAAGCTCTTCATGTTCAAAAAGATGCATAGCGGCTTAAAAATTTACTTTGATCCTCTTTAAATAGCTTTGAAAAAAAAAAAGTTTAAGGGTGAGTAAACGGGCTTAAAAATATATATAAAACAAAATAGAACTTTAGAATTGTGTATTTTCCAAATTAACATTTTTTTTTTTATATAAAATAAAGATAAACTGAAATTAATTAAATTAGTTTTAATTTATTTAGAGAGATTATTAAATATGAATTTCGAGGGCTTTTTATTTTATAATATGTAATGTCTACAAAAAGAAAGTACATTAACTCAAAATGAATAAGCTTAAATATAAAAAAAATGGCAATATTAATGAAATCTATGTAAAATAAAACATTTATTCCTATACAGCCATGAAAATAATGATGGTACAGTCAAATAAAAGTTTTGCCACCCCTTTGTTTTGTTACATCTCCATTCCTGTTTTGTTTTCATGGACGAACTAAGGAATTTGGCTGGGGGGGGGCAGCCATCCTCCGAGGGCCCTGGAAGGCCCCATATTGAGTCAATTTTTCTTGGGTCGGGGAGCTTTCTCTGGGAGAGTGGGGGACAGTTTCGTTGAACACTATTTTTAAATTAAAAAACCTTACTAGACAGACATACAAAGAACTGAAGGACTGCCTGTCTCAGCTCGGGCAGATCGTGGTCGCACTTCACGTACCCCTGAGCGAATATGGTACAATTTTGCCAAAAGCTTAACAAAATTTTTAAAAACTTCATTTGACTGGGAATCGCCTTGTTGATTTTTTAAAAACTTCTTGTTAAAATTGTTCATAATGATTTTACTCATGTTTAACTGTTACATTGAGTTTTTAAATCCCTTAATTTAATTAATCTTTTGAATTTACTGATTTTATTTTAAATTCCAGGGACATCATTGGGATAGTCTTTGGATGCTTCAGAAGTTATGAATTCATTCATCTTCAGTCGAAATTGAAGCCGTATGTAACATGAAAGTATATATATATCTACGGAAATATGCCCGGCCGATCTTAGAAATAATGTTCCAGGTAAGAAGAAACACTTGTGTAATGAATGAAGTAACAAATAAAAGAATTTTAGAGTTTAGGCTTTTGCAATTGTTATCATTAATAAAAGAATTTGATTTTCGGTTTAACTGTGGTTTATTTGTAAAAATTACAACGTTCTGGTCACTCATTCTCTGGCCTTCATCAGTTATGATTTCAAAGGTTGTTACATCTGTTCGACATAAGAGTTTTGGAGAAAATGGGCTCAGCACCTTAATCTTAAATTTTTCTAATTTTTTTCCTTAGTCCTTCAATTTTTCTGTTTCCTCTAGTTTCCCAATCTAAGATATTCAGTATATGAACGGAGTTCGTAGATGGTCGGACACCCATCAGAATTATTGCGAGAATGTTTAAAATTCTCTTTCTCACCTAACCCTTCCTTTCCCCTATTGTGGTGGATTGTGAGGGGGGATTCTTTATAGATTAGTGAAGGGGATTCTCCATTGACCTCCTCGCTTTCTCTCATTAGACTATTGGATATTTCTGCATTTGATCGACAAATAGAATAATAAAAAAGTCAAAAGCCCAATATTGTAAAATTTCTATATTTAAGCTTTTTCTCTTTGGTGTTTTAGTTACGCTGGAGATCATAATACATTACAATTTATTACAAGAATAAAAAGTTGTTTTAAAAGTCTTTATTTATTTATATATATTTCCTTTATTCTTCTTTCGATTATTATTTCTTTTTTTTTTCAATATATTTTTTTTCTATAAAAAATTATATTAAAGAGAATAAATTCCAAGCTATAACTTTTTCCTACATTTCCGACTTGGGCGAAAAAAAGCAATGGTTAAATGTTTCGAAAGTCTATCTGGCTGACCAGAATTTATTTCCCCCTCTTCTTTTCCCATCGGGGGTCCTTCTTAGCCAACAACAACAAACCCCAAACCTCTATCCGGTCATCTCATCTATTTAGAATTCCGAGGCGACCGCCACCGCTGTATGAAACGAATAAAAACACAAATTTATTGTCGAATAAAAGAAAAAAAAAATCATATAAGAAAAGAGACTTGTGCAAATGCATTGTCCAGTATAGGACGGTTTAAAGAAAATTTACCAATAGTGTTTTCTCTCGCTAACAATCTGAAACTTTTCAAAATCTTGATTAAAAAATATTTGTTGAAAGCAAAATTACAAAGATGGGTAAATAATATCCGATTCTGAGAATAAGAAATTTCACTTTGATCATATGACAAATTTGCAATTTGTTTTTTTTTTCCTTTACAGAAAATAATTTTTTTTTTTAGAGAATTTTCTACAAAAATTGTATTCCTACTCCGGAAAAAGACCAAAACGACGACTCCTCGAATTCTTAATAGATTGATGCTGTATGAAACGAACTGCTGTGTGAAACGACTTCACAATTCTACTTCACAAGCCTATCCCTTGCAAAATAACATCTTTGGTAGGTAAATATGTGAACATCCCAGCACATTAAACGTACGAATTTGGCTCCCAGCAAAAGTGAGGAGGTGAAACGTAATTAACCTCAAGTTAATTGTAGACACATTAAATTTGCTATATTATAAAAGAAACAACATTATTGAATGAAATTCTTCAAAATAAATATAATTAATAAATAAAGAATTATATATATCACAGTGGCGTAGCGAGCTTAATCCGCGCCCGGGGCACAATACCTTTTTAGCGCCCCCCCCCCCCCCCCCCCCCATTCGAAAATCATATTATTATATGTAAAATACACAACATTTTTATATTACACTGGCAACTAAATTTAAAATATATTTTCCAGAAATCAATTATAATAAAAATAAAAATTATCTAGAAATTTGTTGTTTTGCGGACCATTTTGGCGCCCCTTTATGAGTAGCGCCCGGGGCATGATGACCCCCCTTGCTCCCCCCTCGCTACGCCACTGATATATCATGTGTTGGTCCATGAGGTAATTATGAAAAACATATAATCAAGTATTTATTAATTTAAATAAGCGAAAAATGTAGGTACCGCCGGGAGTTGCACCACGGATCTGTAGACTGAAATCAGCGATCTATCTATAATTTAAATAAGCGAGTGCGTACTGTGGTCCAACAGTAGGGCATGTTGAGCTTAAATCGACAAGATCCGTGGTGCAACTCCCGGCGGTACCTACATTTTTCGCTTATTTAAATTAATAAATACTTGGTTATATGTTTTTCATAAATATAATTAATATTTATATTTATTAACTGAAAAGGCCAAAAAAATGAGCCATTTGTACACAGCATGCTGTATATCTCAAACATAGCAAGGCATTCGGCTTTTTGAGTTCAATAGATCTTCGGGAGAAAATCCATTCATCATGAATTGACGAATTTCACCGCCTACGCGGCGCAATCTAGATAGACTGCACGAAAAGCTCTTGCAGTGGCACAATTGATAAATAATAAAATCCAAAAGATACTGTATATAACATATAGATAGTCTTCAAATTAAAATAAGAATTAATATATATAATTTGTCAACTCAAAAAGCTGAAATGTGCTCTGGTTGAGAGATAGGACATGCAAATTATGATATAATATAAATTGGCAGTTTCATGTATCTATTCCCGCCATTACCTACAATTTTCTGCCGTTTGAGTTAATAATATGAATATTAATTATATGCTCAATGTTTATTTTGAAGACCTACTCAGGTATATTCTCTAAAAACAGATGTTAAAATTTGCTATCTCTAAACCAAGTTTTAACAGTGATGTTAATAAAAAGTAACTTGGTGCTAAAAAGCACCAAGTGTTAACAATCTATATGGAGATAGCTACGTTTTCTACTTGTTCGTGTTTTTTACACCCCCCCCCCATATCCTTTTTGCGCATGATAACTTGATTTATTATAAGGAAAGGACCGGAGAATAAAAGCCAGCATTTGATGGACCCTCTCACATCATCTTTAATTAGCAGATATTTCGACTGGCATCAGGCCTAGTCATCATTAGTGCAAACAAATGATCTGGCGGAGGGCCCGTGTCAAACAATAGGTGAGGATTATTTTAAAATTTCAGAGAAGCAGGGACGCAAGTGCGAGCGAACGTTTTGAAGTTGTTTCTCTGAAATTTTAAAATAATCCTCACCTATTGTTTGACAGGGGCCCTCCGCCAGATCATTTGTTTGCACTAATGATGAATATGCTGGCTTTTATTCTCCCGTCCTTTCCTTATACATCTGATCCAGCGAAAATCTTCCAATTATAATCTCAATCTAGTAGGCCTGACACACCAGCATTAAAAAATCCTATTTATTCTCTAATTCACTTTTTAACAGCGACGTTAACATGTTGCTTTTAAAGACGAATTGAAAAAAGACCTCTCTCGGCCCGAAATATTTTTTTTTCCTCTGTTGACGTTTCGGGGACTAAACCCCACCCCTCCTCCCCAAACTATCTTTCAATCCCAAAAATAAACATGATCATCACTATCTTTATCCTTTTCTTTTCTTTTTTTTTCCTTCTTTATATCTCCCACACCACAAACATCACATATACGGTGGCGGGCGCCCCCTTTTTTTACTTCCTGTGGTGGCTCCCCAGATATAAAAAAAGGAAAGGATTTAGTTTTTTATTAATTTTACAAACTATCCTCACCCCGCAAACACCACTCGTTCTTTTTATTTGACCAAAAAAACAAATGGGGACTTTAAGACAAAAAAACACAGAAAGAAAAAAATAAAAAAATTTTTTAACACCTTTTTAAAAAAATTTATTATGTTTTTCTCTCTTTTGAGTGTTTTATATTTAAGAAATAAAAAAGAAAGAAAAAATAGAAAAAATATGAATATAATGATAATAATGATTATTTGTTATGTTGGTTATGTAGGTGGGGTAGGTGGGGGAGGAGAAATGTCGAAAAAGTCAAAAAAAAAAATTTAGATAGTTTGGGGCTATATTAGTTTTCTTTTTTATTTTTTTTTAAGGATTTTTTTCCCCTTTTTTTTTTTTTATGTTGCTTTTATTTCAAAGCTGTCAAAATCATAAGCTTATTTTTTAAGTTAAAGACGCGGTTTTTTAATGCTTTAAATACGTCGTTAAAATATTAAAGGCGCCCCCTAGACATGACATTAATTTTTAACACTATTGACTTAATGTTAACGCTTTGGCTTTAAAGTTTTTGCTTACAGAATAGCAAGATGAGGCAAGGAATTGTTAAAATGAATTAACGCTATTTACAGATGTTAAAAGTTAACGTTTTTGCTTAGAGAATAGACCTGTTATTCATCTCTATTTTGCTATTTTTACTTTTAATCTTGTACTTAATTTTTTGGAAGAAAAAGGAGTTTTTTAGAAATTTTATTTTATTTTTTTCAATGAAATGCTCGATGCTTTCAAACTTTTAGCTTTTGGTATGATCCAATACAATTAAATAACCATATATGGTTGTATTTTTTTTATTAAACCATTTTAGTTGAAAATTTTTTTTATTTCTCGTTCGTTATTAAAATATATCATATAAAATTATAATCCATTTTGGACTATACCTTTTTACTTACAAGTTAAATTAATCTCTTAAATTATAACACAATTACATCATTAGCAAATGCTTAAAGGCTAAACAGCTACAAAATATAGAAGAGCAAAAAAATTTACTTTTAAATAAACCAGAACTAAACTTTGTGCATAATTAAGACCAATTAAATAAAGCTATTATGTCTAGCCTAAAAAAAAAAAAGTTGGAATGAGAAATAGAAGCCGATTGCAAAGCTGTCGGTTTTTGCCCTGAGGGTAGTTAACTCCCACCCTCACCAATTCAGCGTTTTTGTGAACCACCCCACCCCCTGAGTATTTTCTTTCGGTCTTATTACCTCAAGTTTTATCTCCGTCCAGTCCCTCAACCCCAAACCCCCTCTTGGCAACAATCTTGAAGATTCCGAAATTGCCCGGTCTCCTCGTCTGGTACCCCCCCCCCCCCCACCTCCTTATTTCTCCCCCCACACAAGCCTGTGCCCCAAACGATCAAGATTTTACCAAAAGTTCGTGGAAGCAACTTTTTTTTTTATTTTATTTTATTTTATTTTTTTTCCCTCTCTTTCGTTCTTCTTCTTCTTCTTCTACGAGAAATCAGCAGTAACTTGTCTCGCCAATTAAACTGGCAATTTTTTTAGTTCGTCTTTTCCTTTGGGCCATAGAGCAATTTGAACTCGGTGAGATGGTGCGGGTGTGGGTGGGTGGAGATGCTTTCTAGGTCTTCTGCCCAATCAGTGATGGCCGCACACTCATCACCCTTGGGTCCCTATATGAGAAGGACTGTTCTGTTCAAAACGACCCTTCCTCTTAGAAACAATAAGGCTCTAAGTAATTGTAGCCGAATACTTTTCACTTATTGCTCTATTTTTCTTATTTATTAAAAATCTTTCTTTATTATATTATTTTTTTTCCAGGGCGTTTTTTTTTATTTTAAAGACTAATTTAATTAGAAAAATTTTTTTATTTCAAACAAAACTTTTATATCTATTATTAATTAAAAGAATTTTAGTGTGACAGTTCATAACACCTTTCTTTTACTTGTTTAAACCATAGCGGTAAGGATAATACAAATGAAATTTTAATCATAATTTTTAAAACAAAATCAACTTAGTATTCCTTGGTTGATTTTTGAATCTCACCTAACTAATTCGTACATTTCTTTATCTTGAAATGTTTTCGCACACTCTGACAGACATAGCTGGTACAAATTATTTTGTTATTTCCATTTTTCCAGGCTCTGAAAAAGTATATTTTCATTAAAATCCCGGCATTTATTTATTTTTGATATTATACACATATTAAAATATATGAAAGTTCACCAAAGATTTTAAATTTAAGCTTTAAAGATTTGATATAGAAGTTTTGAAATTTTTAAAAATATGGCAATATCCCAATACGAAATCCTTCTGAGGCAGGGGGCGTATATAGAATTTTTCGGGGGGGGGGGGCGAACTCTTTTATTTTTAAGAACATTTTCGTTTTTAATCTAAATTTTTACGTTTTCACCCGCCTTATATACGCCCCTGCTCTGAGGCCTAAAGCGAAGGGTTGATTAAAACGTTATTTCCAGTTATTTAATTTGAGGGATTCTTGTATACCTATATAAGAAAAAGAAAAAAATTGCTGTTTTTTTTTTACAGATCATTTGAAAATGGAAATTTTAATGCGAATACAACTCTAAACAAACATTTGACCTATGTTCTACATAACTAAAATTGAATCTTCTTGCAAGAATATCACATCACACATTCTGGGAAGATCGCAAGTGATATGGTCTGGACCCTCAAGAAATAATCTGAATAAGGATTGCTTTTGAATAGAGAGCGCCTTCAAAACAAGACGTAGGCAACCGTTACACCACCTCTGCGCGAAGATTGGTTGCTGAGCAGGCGATTGGGTTTCAAGTCCTGTAAATCCAATGTGTAAGTATTAATAGAGTATAAATATAAGTATAAATACTAGGTAAAGTTATTCTAATGAGTGTTTATCATAAAATTATTGGTTTCCTAAAAAGGAGCATATTTTTATCTAAAATATTGACTTTTATTTAAAGACTATGAGTTCAATTTTCAAAAATACACATTTAGTAACCTTTTTTTCATATTTATATCCCTTTTTATTCTCATATAGATTTTCCTCTTCTCTCAAATTTGTGATTGTTTGTATTTTCCTTAAAGATATCTTTATTTTTTTTTTATATTAGCAACATACCTTTCAGTTTACTGCCAAAACCCTTTACGATTTTATGAATTTTTATTCAGATATTATTTTATTTCCGGTCGAATATTGGCCAGTCTGATCTGAATATCAATCCTTGTGCACTCTTTGTGAATTCTATTATTTATCTGTAGTGTGTTGGTGGTTATGAATACCAAAAGGCAACCGCAGTTGTTGAATAGCAGATTCTAAGAGCTCCCTTGTTATTGGGTTCTTATTTCGATATATTAAGGAAGAGAAAAAAAAAAAGAAGAAAATAAAGTTATTATCTTGTAAGATAAAACTAAGTTAATTTTAATAAATCTTAAATTAAAAAAATCTGGTGTGATGGACGCACAGTACAAAACTTTATCTTACCTTCAGAAAGAGAAAGTTGTGTTCTGTGCTTGTCCCACCAGATTTTTTGTGTCGACTATATATTTAGGTTCCGAAGTACGGTACATTTGAATTCAAGATGTAAAATTGCCCTCGGGCTTGGTGTAGTTGGTAGTTCGCCTGTATACCAAAGGTCAAGGGTTCGGATCTCAGACAGTCCGATGATTCTATTTAAGCCATTTGGATACCAAATTATTTTTTCCTTTCATTAGGAGCGTTTTCAATATGCAATTTAAATAATTAATATTTTTTGTAGGTAATTTTGTTGATTAAACATTGGCATTATCGAAATTCGTTTACTCTCTGTAGAGAGGTCAGTTTCCCTATTTTCTCTGGGCTGTAATTTGATAAATCTGTATTTATAATCTTTCAAATAGAACCAATCAGTTTACCAGTGGAGAATCTGCTTCAGAAAAACATACGAAAGAAACAATACCCTGAAAAAATTTTCGGTGCTTGGGGGAGGGTCATTTTGGATGAAGGTAATCTAATCACTATTTACAATTAAATATTTTCTTTTTTGAATTTATCATAATAAATAACCATTTCATTAATTTTATTAAATCAAATAATTAATTTTTTTCCAAATTCATTTTAATCAATTTTCGTTTCTTTGCTGATTTGGTTTTTATTATTATTATTTTTTATTATATTTATCTTAAATTGAAAAAATAAAAAAACCATACTAAGCAATCTTTTTGTTATGGCTTTATAGAGAATCCCAAGATTAATCTAGTGGTTCGATTCTCACAAATTTATTTTTAAGGGAGGAGGGATATATTGATACAAGGGAGGGTTTGTTTCCAGAAAAAAAAATTAATGAATAAAAAAATGTTTCATTAGGAGTGGAAAGAAAAATATTATTTTAATACATAAAAAGGAAAATTTCTTAAAATGCCTTTTAGATAGAAAATAATTATTGAAATGATAAATAGCCCTTGACCTATGACTCTGTGGTAGAGCATTGGCTTCTGATACCAAA
>JAKCPI010015952.1:0-12001 GCA_023213315.1 Euborellia annulipes
TAGGGATGCTGGGACTTATGCCTCTTGTGTTCCGTGAATATGTTGCATTGGGTGGGATAATTGATTTTAATTCGGCAGAGCATTGACCATGGAATACCAGTAGAAGAGAGATAGTGAAGATACTAAAATTCAAAGACCTTATCTTATATTATGGTAAGCCTATAGGGTATCAACATAGGAAAAAACAAACTCAATTCCGTGATCTAGTTTTTTTAAAAACATTTTCCGTGTAAGGTTTTGTCATTTGAAATAACTTTCGCAAAAGATATATAGCCTAATTAGTTTTTATAAATAATAATTAGCTAAGTAAAAATATTTCTAGAATAGCTACGTAAAGGATACATTTTACATTTAACGATAGAATATTTCTTTGAATTTGCAATGAGTTATCAAATAGTCTATTCTGTGATGATATATTATAAATAAAAATAAAATTACAGGTCAAATTTTTCTACCTGATGGTCATATTAAATTTTAAGATAGAATTTAAAATTAATTTTAAACTATCAATAGTCAATAGTTGAATCATTATGTAGGTCTATTTTATGAAATAAAAAAAAAAAAAAATTAAAAAATTAAAAATACTGGGTAATAAGTTTCAAAGATTCAACCTTGATGTTTTTAAATTTAATTTTTTTTTTTAGATTTTTTCATTTAAATTTAAATATCTTTCATCAATCAAAGACAATAATAGTAATTTGAAAGAGTTAGCCGGATTTGTATAGTGATGTTCAAAAGGTTTATAACATTTTATTGAAAATATATTGAATATTCAATCTGGCTTTGGTTGTTAACAAAATTTGGAAATCATTATTTTTATGAACAAAAACTTGCCTTCAAATTTAACAAGTCTTAAATCACAATTTACGAACATTAAGAAATGAACAAAGAAAATTAAACCTCCCAAGGGGAAAACTCTAAAATAAGTTGTTTTTTTTCCTTTATCAGTAAAATGCCTTTCAAATTAATGATCTGTTAATAATAAATCAATAAAAAAAATTATTACTATATATTAAGAGTTTGCCGCTGACTTCTTGTCCCCGTGTGTACCTGGTATGTGCCTGTTTTCTCAATTATTGGCTAGAGTTACAGGAAGTGGAGCGAGGGAGGGAAATTTAAAACTTTAAGTCAAAAGAGGAGGGAAATTTGAAAATTTCCAAACAGTGAGCAAGAATAAATTTGATGCATCTGTGGCGGGCTTACCAATTGTAATAGTAAGCTTAATATTATAGAACAGTTAGGGCCTAAATGGTTGGAAATAAATCTTGACATTAATCGTGAGTTTTTTTTAATTTAGAAATTAACAACTTAATACAAAAAACTGTATTAAATGCGATAAACTGCAGACGTACATTTTGATAAGTAAACACTAACTACGTACAGTTGCAAAAGACCGCAGAAATAGTAGCTAGGAGGATATAATTTATAGAAGTAAGTTTCTATATAGGAATATGCGTGTTTTTAAAAAATATAGTGTCAATTATTTAAACGCCATCTTTTTAAAGAATAATCAAAAAGATATTAAAAGAATATTAATAAATTTAAAAAAAAAATTTCTATTCTTTAATCAACTAACTTCATTCATTCTATCATGTGTAAATTTAAAAAATGTTTGTCTTAATAAAAAGTCAGTTTTTCACAATAAAAAAGAAGTCGTGAACTAAATTAGACTGAGAGAATAGCTATTAAATAAAGGTAGAGCACAACTAGCTGACAGAATGGGAAAGAAAGAGCGCAAGGAAGTGCGAGTGTCTTCTTTGGACTGGATTTATAGCAAGAGTTAACCGAGGTTGAAGCCAAATGGCAAGCCAGGATAATTAAAGTCCACTTACAATGAGTAATCGCTATGGGTCTTCTTATAGATATATATCAACAATCGATTCTGGTTTCATAAATTCAAGGAATATCGCTCAAATAACGACGGACTTAACAAAGAACTTAGAATCGATAGGAAACGGAGAAGAAAATGAGGTGTATTAAGTAAGGACAAAGTAAGTTGGAAAAGTGATGGAGTCAACTTTGTTAAAGTGTAAAAAACAATTTAAACGAGAAAGAATTGAGAATTTCTTCATTGGTTAGGGAAAAAAGAAGTAGTTAAGGGGGATCACACAGAGCGGATCATTTCCATTTGAAAGCTACACGCTGGGATAATAATAAGCGGTTACTTTGCAATTTGTCACTGGTCCATTTGCATCCTGGTGGATATGAATTAATCAGCATCCGATTAAGCCAAGTAAAGAGATTTTTAGCCTGATTATAATTACTACATCAAAATCTCTCCCTTTATAAAACCACAATCAAATTATTAAATTAAAATTGTCATAAATATTTTCAATTTGAAATTATAAGCATAATATAAAATTTAATTATTAAACAGGATGTTTCTGAAATAGGCTGCCATACTTGTGAAGTGGTTTTCTTATATTCAAATTAAGAAAAAAGTTAATTATAGCATAGGTTTTCCAGCTAGCTGCCATTTTTGTTTTTGTTTTTTTAACTAAATTTTTTTTATCTCAGAATGGTTTTATGGTGAAATTTGGCAAGGTACTTACTGAGCTAAAGAACTAATACCATGCCAAATTTCACCATAATTAGTAAAACCATTCTGGAGATAAAAAAAAAAAAAAAATAGTGAAAAAAAAAACAAAATGGCATTCAGCGGGAAAATGAAGCATTTTTGGACCTATAAGGAAAGTTTTTCTTTATTTGAATATAAGAAAATCACTCCAGAGGTTTGGCAGCCTATTTCAGAAACACCCTGTATAAAAAGAAGGATAAGAAAAGTAGTGGCAATATTGTTTTTCACCAGTTTCAGGCTGGCGTTTCGTAGATCAGAGACACAAATTAATGAAAAAATAAAAAATTCCAATACAGTTTAATATGAACGATAATGTCATTCAGTTTTTTTTTTTTTTTTTTTTTTTAATATCAAGTGCTTTAAACAAATTTTTATACAACTAGTTCAAAAACTCCCAAGTTCTATTCAAGATAATCAATGGTAAATCTCTCGACCCATGGTAGACGCCTAAAAAATTATTTATTTAATATTATTTGTTATTTTAATTAAAATATAATAAACGTAATATTTATGTTGTATTTAATTTATAAAATTTAATTATGTAATTCAATAAAAAATTTATTCAATTATATTTAGAATATTCTCTCATGCATAATGTTAAATAAAGTTTTTTTTTTTTTATAAATATTCACCTTATAATAAGATTTAAACTTTCGACCGTTGGTTCTCGTTGAATCATTTTGTAAAATTTCTAAATTGAATATACAAATTAAACACTAAGGTTATTTGTTTCAAAAGGTTTTATTAATTAATTAACACTTAATACGTATTTCGACAATTTCTTGTCATCATCAGAAGTGATTACATTCTAATACATGAAAGTAGATACAGCTTATATTATATATATACACTAGAAGCAGTGGTACCAACTGCAATACATCAAAGTAACAAGAATATGTGGGGAGTTATGTTTGGCAACATATACTATATATATACACTAGAAGCAGTGGTACCAACTGCAATACATCAAAGTAACAAGAATATGTGGGGAGTTATGTTGGCAACATATTCTTGTTACTTTGATGTATTGCAGTTGGTACCACTGCTTCTAGTGTATATATATAGTATAAGCTGTATCTACTTTCATGTATTAGAATGTAATCACTTCTGATGATGACAAGAAATTGTCGAAATACGTATTAAGTGTTAATTTTTAATTAATAAAACCTTTGAAACAAATAACCTAGTGTTTAATTTGTATATTTAATTTTAAATATTCACCTGCTAAAATTAGTAATGGTAATTTATTATCATAAAGAAAAATAGGTCGGTTTTACAGGAGCACATTGGATTAGTTACTACCTATGTTAGAAAGAGATGCGGGTATGTATTTCAAATCAGATTTTTGTGTGTTTTATGTTTTGTATGATTAATTAGGAAATACTATGTATCCAATCAATTATTATTAAACAGTAATTTTTTAATGTACAGGAGAATGTAATTCCATGCTCTCTTTTATCAATCTCATTTCGTTATAGCAAATAATAATTGAAAACACTCAATTTGAATAAATGATTTTGAGAAAAATTTTAATATCGAATGATCTAATCGGATCATTTACTAATAATTTCAGAATTTCAATTTAATTAATAAATAGAATAATATTGGCTGTAAAACAAATGAATGTTAATTATATTCCACGGCCTGGGCAAAAGAGATTAAAAACAAAATTTTAAATAAAGACAAAAAGGATTCACTTCTTGCATATGTATATGCATATTCCCTTACTATACATTTTCAATATTAAAAATGAATGACGGTGACAATATTGCCAAAGCGTTTCAATGATTCAAGTTTTAGTATAAGAGAGACTTGATCGTTCAGATGGTTTCCTCTTAAGTTTCCCGCATTAAATTATCCATCATTATCATCCTGGCATTATTGACATCATTGAGAAATTGAAGTACATACATTGCCTAAGATCTCTCTTGATATGGCTGAACATTCTGCTCCGATAACTCTAGCTAATTGAACAGGAGTTAATTGATTAGTGACAAGCTTTATTATTCAGACAAAATTAAACATAAAGTAATAGGATGATTATCAGAATTTATGAAAATTAATCTAGTAGGCTTGTTGTTTTTTTTTTACGAAATTTATTATTCTTTTTATCGATTTTTAGGAGACTCATAAATAATCACACTGTTTATAATTATATAGGTCTAGTTCAAGGTCTGTTAATTTATGTCCTCGGGTCGATTTAAAAGAGCCAAGGTCAACGTATCCATAGTATGCAGACCTTCTTAACAATAATCGCTCCATTATAAAAAAAAAAAAACCTTTCCATATAAAGAAACGAAGGGACAAACAAAAGAGAAATTTTGAAACAGACATCGAGTGAAAGATTTATCCGAATTGAAACCTGGGGTGGAAGTATGGATTTTTGACCTAAGGCGAAAATAAATTGTTATCGATAAATGCAGAGAGCCAAGATCATATATTATTGAGACAGAAAAAAAAAACATTATAGTCGGAGAGCTGGCGACGAAAATGGGCAAGAGTTTTCAGAATAGGTTGAATTTTTAGTGATGGAAGGTAGTCTAAAGTCAGCAGGCTGAAAATTTGTAGACAACAAGCGAATAGAATATAAAAAAGGAATCTACCAGTCAGACAGCAAAATTTTGGGGCACGTGGAGTCAGCGCTAGTTCAAACCTGTCAAAAAAGTGTCGTAACCCAAAGTGTTTTCTAAAGGCCAAAATAATAATAAACAAGTGGTCAAATTAACTAAGGTGCTATGGGAAACTAAACATATCTCGACACAAAAAATCTGGTGTGACTGGCCGCACTAACTTACCGAAGGAGTAAGAGTAGGCTGTATGCTGTGCGCCAGTCACATCTGTTAGATTCCTATTTTATATTCTTTTTACTCGTTGTCTGCAAATTTTAAGCTTTTAGAAAACAGTTTAGAGATGCTAATAAATATTAAAACTTTACCGGCTTATCCCGCCAAAGGCCCGATACTGGAAGTCATTGAAGACTCTAGAGTATCTTTCCAATACTAAAATGCATCTTATTCTGAAAATAATAGCTCTCAGAAAACTAGAGAAAACAATAATCAGCAAATTAACCCCCCTCCCTCCTGCTCAATCATTGATTCATGAAGAACACTTCTTAATAAAAACTCATTAACAGAACAAATTTACAAGACACTTTGTCTTAATAAAGTTGCAACAGGCTTGAAGATATGGAACCCAAACGACAAATTTACTAATTAATTTTTTGAATATTGCTACTGGTTGGGTTGTCTCCCTTTTAGAAGATAAATACTGTAGAAATGAATTTACGAAACCTATGGCAAAAAAGAGATAATAAGAAAATTTGTACATGAACATTTGAAAGTGTTGTACTGAAGCATATTAAGAAGAAATTCAACCTGGATTGTTTATATCATAAAGTTTTCATCTGATAAATAATAGATATCCTAAGATGAACTTTTAAATAAGAATTATCCATGAAATTTAAAATTCCTTTGAGATAATCTTTCCTTTTATCAAAATGTCCGCATATTCACAGGAAAACTTGGCAATCTATAATTACAAGTTTCATTCCATTTAATATTAATTATATCCTCTCTACAATGGGTTTACAAGCATCTAAAAAGATATATCTTTTATGAATTTACATTTCATTCGAAAAAAGAAGAGAGAAAAAAGTTTGGCCTCTGCCCAATATTTTTAGGCCTTTAATAATGAGGGTCTGCGATCGAGGGTCGAGACCAGAGGATAGAAGGGAGGGGAGGTTTAGATTTGAAATGAGATACATTTGCATGTGGGCCTGGCCTTTGTTTACAATTGGCACGCGAACGACCCGCGAATATAAGGGAATTAAACAAATGACCACTAACTGTCTAGATTATATAGTATTAGTTGGCGTATTCTTGTAGTAGAATGTAGGCGTATTTGCATACTGAGGGCGAAAGAGATAAATGTTAGGGAGAGAGCTTTGAAAGCCATGCAGTTCAATTTCAAGAGGTTTTCTTGTTAACTGTATTTGTGCTAGAATTCCTGAGTCTGTTTAGATTTTGACTCCCGACAGGCTCTATTTGCTTTGTTAGTGAATTCAGATTTAATTGCTTTAGCCCAAGACTCTAGATAGAACCATTACATTCATAATTACAATTTTTTTTAATTATGTATAACCGCATCTTAGATATCATATTTTAAAGAGAGAGATAAATTATAGATAATAGAGAAACGTGATATTTTGGAAAAACTAAGCTACTAAAGAAAAATCTTGTGTGACTGGTCGCACAGCACATAACCATCGCATACCTTCGGTAATTGAAAGAAGTGTCCTGTGCTTGCCACACCAGATTTTTTGTGTCGACATATATTTAGTTCCAGTACGGTACATTTGAATTCAAGATGTAAAATTTATAAACATGGGAAAATATGGGCAGATTTTATTTAAGCCATTTGGATACCAGATGGCTTAAATAGAAATGCCTGAACCCCAAAAATATATATTAATTACAACGGTTATCGTCTAAAGTCTTAAATGGCCTGAGTTGCCGAAAAGACTATGTGAATGTGTGTGTGTGAGTATGAGTGTGAATGAGAAAAAAAAATGGCTTAAATAAGAATGCCTGGATCGCAAATACATATAATATATTCAAATGACGGTTATCGTCAAAAGTCTTATATGGCCTGAGTTGCCGAAAAGACTGAATGTGTGTGTGAGTGTGAGTGTGAATGAGAAAAAAGTGTGTTAAAAAAATTTTTTTTTGATGCTCTTTAAAATGTATAGGCCTATTCTCATTTTGCCCTTGAAATCTTTTGAAGCACACTTTACTCTTGTACTTAGTGGCGTCATTTGGGGTGGGGAGTGGGCAGGGGGCGTTTGCCCCCCAAGGGCTCTGATTTTTATAAAATTTTGTATTATTCTTAAATAAAATCTTTCAAAATATATCTACGAGTATACAAACTGTACTAAGGGCCGGTTGCTTCATCCTGGGTGAGTTTGTTAGCCCCGGGCTAAATGGCTTTTTTTTGTAATGCAGAAACCCTCTTCCGGGGGAACAAATCATGTTCTGTTTGTGAAGTTTGCAACTCCATTAAGGCATCTTATAAAAATTATTAAAAATAAAAATTGATATTATCACCCATAATTTAAATAAATATTATTAATATACATTTAAATATAAGAATTTAATTTTTTTTGCTAAAATTTGAAAATTTTCAAAAAAATAAACAAGATTTATTAGAGTTCACATAACAATTAGTCAATTGTTCCAATCTTCACAACTATTTTGACAAATTGCCAGCTGTGTGGCTCAAATAAAGATAATTTCAAAAAGAAATATACCTTTTATTTTCACCTAACAAGAAGTAATATCAACTGAAAATATTCATATAAATATTTAATATCAATTTGCATTCAATTTGAAAACAAATAGTTTTATTAACAAGACATGTGCAATGCCTTAGATGAAGTTAGGAGAATATTCAACAACTTGCAATATATCCTGGATATACGAGTATAATCCTGATTGACATAAAATGAATAATAACAAAAAAACGGTAGATTCCATATTGCATTTATATTATTTTTATATTGGTGAAGTTAGGATGCTTGAGTTCATAATACATGTTCGTACGTGTCAACCCAGGGCTAAATCTTAGCCCCACCTTTGGGCCTGGGCTAACTTTTAGCCCGGACCTTGGCTCCAATTCCCCATATATCTATATGAAATTACTCAAAAGTGAGGTTAACTCAGGGCTAAATATGGCGACGAGATCTGATGCAAGCGGGCCCTAGCCTATAAGATATTTTATAAAATATACAACATTTCATCATTTTATTGATAAAAATAAGTAGAATATAAGGTAAAATAACAAATATATGTACTTCTAGAATACTTCTTTTAGCAATAAAATGATGAAATATCGTATATTTTACTATAAAAAATAAAACTGAAGTGGGTTTCTGCACTACAAAAAAAGTCGGGGCTAACAAGCTCACCCAGGATGAAGCAACCGGCCCTAAGACTGCCTGGGTCCGAACCCGCGACGTTTGGTATAGGAGATAAGCACGCTACCTACTACGCCAACCTCGGGGGTATTTAAGCCATTTGGTGACCAAATGAAATGAAAGATAATTTATTTATGAATTTAAATCAAAATCGTTGGAGCCAATTTTGAGAAAATCGAAAAAAATTGAAAAAGTACTAGTAGGCCTACTTTTTGGTCGATTTTGATTAAAAGCTATTTTCACGCCAGGGGAGTGCCTAACTTATATAAAAAATTTCGACCACCTACCTCAATTCCTTCATGCTTGGATACAGACAGACACACACACTCATACACAAACAGACAGTTCCACAATGTTGCGAAAACCACTTTTTTGGGCTCAGGGGACTTCAAAACGTGTATATCCATCAAAATCTCGACATCGAATCTTTTACATTAATCCAATACTTTCTCTCTATATATTACATATATATAGGTAAGAGAAAGTAAAATATAATCTAAATACCGTCACCGTCGGCACTAGTTGAAACATTCTTAAAAATTTTTTTTTATTTCATTTAAGGTCTTTTTCGACAGCGAAGGCCATTTAGACCCCGTTTCTATTTATTTCACATGGATTGGTAGCCAATTCAATTGAAATAAATGGTCATATGAGACGGAATGCGAACCCGCGACTCTTGGTATAAAAGGCCAGCACGCTAACGACACCAAGGCTCAAGGGCTGAAAATTAATTAAATAAATCTAATTATAGATAAATAAATAACACTAGGTTAAGTTTCAAAACGCGTATAAGCTGAAAATATCTATAATCTTTTGAAACTTAACCTAGTGTTATTTATTTATCTATAATTAGATGAAAATTTAATTATATTTTTGAGTTGAGACCATCTCAAAAAGTTATTTATTCCCAAAGAATTTTGAGCATTTAATTAAAGAACTTGTTGAAAAAATTGGATAAATATCAATAATTCAAAAAAAAGGTACTAAATTAATTTACATAATTAACTTTTAATTGTTCTATTTAAAGACTCTTCGATATTTTTTAAGATATCCCTTGTGTAAAATCAATTTCAAAATTTAACCAATAGTACAATCAATCTATTTCGGTATCTGTCTGTTGCAAGTGAAAAGGTCACAAGTCACTCACAAACTGTAATCTGTCAACTAATCAAAGATATTTTTTTATTTAAAAGAGATAGACCATTATTTTAATTACGTAATCTCCTAACTATTAAAAATATACAATAAAATGGATTTTTTAAATTCATTTTCAAGATTTTTTGTTAAACAGCATTTTCTCAACATTTTATTTTGAATCAGTGAAATTTAAATTTACCTACCTAAAAATATGACGAGAAAAAATCTGATATCACATTAGACAATTTTCGAGTATTGAAGAAAAAGTTGAGTAATATTAGGTTAATAGAAATCAGTGTTGGTCTTGGTGTCGAGTCTCTGAGGGATAAAATTCTTAGACGCACGCACTCAATGGGATTGCAATAGAAAGTTGTTTATAATTTTTTATGAGGGTTTTTTTAAAATTTTCCCTTTTTTTAAAAACATGTACAAATTAAAACAAATGGCTATGAAAGTATCTAGGATGCTCTTTGGCGCAGTTCTGCGGGTGGGAGTATTTAAACATGTGATAAATATGTACGATGTACCATGTATGTCATGTATGTATATGCGAATTTTAAATAAATAAATTTTATTATTATTATTATTATTAGGTTAATCACACCAGATTTTTAGTGTCCTTAAGTCTATCAATATTGATTTTTGTCAATACCTAGCTACTTGACCACGGGAGGGGTAGGGGGGTGGAATACACTTGTTTGTTATTCCATCTGGGTGAATCCACGAACCAAGAAAAAAAAAATTTTATTTAACTTTATAATAAATAAATAAATGAAAATAATTAATCACTTCGAAAGGTAAAGGAATTACTGACCTTAAGAACATTAACAAACTTCTTTCTATATGGCAAGGACAAGGGCTATCTAGTTATAAAAATCGAATTATATAATTATTTCTAGAAGCTCTTTGTAATATTAATTTCAAAACTAACAGTATGAAAATAACAATAATTTTGCATCATCAATGTTAATTTTATATCACTAGAGAAATCATCTCTATTGCCAATAGGTTTCTGGCAGGCAAATTCAGAACTAAGTTTATAATTAAGGAAGGATTCTACAGGATCGAATAATTTGCAATGGGTCAAGAGTCATTAGCAGGGATGAAGCTCGATTTGCGTCTCTCTCTTTCTACAGTATTGATTGATTTGGCCGTGACTAAAAAGAGACAAATATAATAGAAAAGGCAAAATAAAAGTGAACGGATAATTTATTCTAAAGCTAAAAATATATATTCTACCTAACAGAAAATACTTAATGGAAAAGTTATTTCGAGATGTAAAAATATTCCCATTTTAGCATAAAATGAAAATGAAATGGACAAACATCCGGGATTTGATTGAAATGTCCGCGATTTTTTTTTTTTTTTTTATAAATTTAGAATTTATTTATTTTGTAATTAACAAAAGAATAATGAGAAACTTTTTTAAAATTTCAATTCCATTTCATTCATATGAATTAATTATGCTTTAATTAAAACTTAGGGATTATTTAATTAATTATTGATATTGCTCCCGCCCAGTACCCATTGGGTATTTTAAATTATTAAATTTGGAACGTGGTTGGGCTCTGGTCGCAAAATTTATTAATTTGAATATTCATGATTGGGGAATAGGTAATAATAGTGGAAGTGTAAAATAAAAAAATTTCGCAAATTACAAGTTAATTAATTTCTTAGTAAGGGCACACTGAGCGCAAATCGGTGGATCCGTGGTTCGACTCCCGGCGGCACCCCCTTATATCTTTTTTTCGGGTACATGAAGTAATATCTAATTATATTAATTAATTTCTTTCTTAGTTAATTAATAAATAGACATATTTATCACCTGCTCTGGAAATAAAACATTAGCGAATTAAAAAAATAAGGATGGAAAATTTTTCTTAATTTGGGTGAGATATGTGTGAGTATTTGTATAAAAAAAAGTGATTGAATACAACAACGTTTCAATAAATATTTTAGTGTTTATCAAGTCTGAAAAAATTTTCTTATAGCATTGTTATGCATCACATGCAGCAGCTTTTTTTGTTAGGCATGGATTGAACAACTAAAAAAAAATTTCAGGACTTAATTAAAATGCATAAATATCAAAAGGCTCCGCCTTGTGGCCGAGAGGTTAGAGGTGTTGAAAAATGTCAATATGGTTAAATTAAAAGCCAAGAGTAGTGGGTTCGGACCCCAGACAGTCGGATTAATATTTATTCAAATGTCAATATAGTTAAATTAAAAGCCAAGAGTAGTGGGTTCGGACCCCAGACAGTCGGATTAATATTTATTCAAATCATTGGGATATCAAATGTGATGTATATACAATATTA
>JAKCPI010015953.1:0-16107 GCA_023213315.1 Euborellia annulipes
ATAGAAAAGATAGAAATGGTTGCCATAGTAACGGAATTTAAATCTTTTTCTTTTTATTAGATTAAAAAATCAATTATTATTTAAATTCCATTTTTTTAGCTTTTTTTTGTGTCTTTAATTGTTTCAAAGAAAACATATATGTCTCTCTCTCTCTCTCTCTCACTTGCAAACATTATCGTCTCTCTCTACTCTTTTTAAATTCCCTTTCCACCTTATCTTCGCATAGGAACAATGTTAATTTCTATAGGGATTTGTATGTTAATTTAGATTCAAAGGGGGTCCCCTTTAGAACTTTTTAGGCATTTAAAATTTTTTTTTCCAATTCTTATGAAATTTTGTATTTATTTACGAATCTATATTGTGTATAAAAAATGTCCCAATACTTGAGATTAAAATTTTGAAAAATAACCATAGTTTAATTTATTTCAAGCAATCAACATTTAAAATGCAAGTTTGAAACTAAGGTGCTATGGGAAACTAAATATATCTCGACACAAAAAATCGTTGTGACCAGCACGGTGCACAACTTTCTCTTACCGAGGTAAGAAAGTTGTGAGCTGTGCGCCAGTCACACCAGATTTTTTACTTTAAGATCCCAAACTAAGTTGACTACTTGAGTGATTTCATCACATTACTAAACAAAAACGTATTTATATTAAATCCTGAATCTAAACATTCGAATAGATTTAACATCGTACTAATGACGTCATATGTTTATCTTTCACCTATAAAATTATTCCTTGAAAAAAAAAAAAAAAACAAAAACGAAACCTCCTACAAGAAACTCATGGGGAATTTGTTCTCTCTGTTCGTGTCAGAGAGAAGAAGAAGAAGAATAAACAGGTGTGTGTGATTGTGTGTGGTTAGTTAGTTAGTCACCTCCCCCTCCCCCACTCCCCTCCCCCACACATTCTCCTTACTTGATTGGGAAATCCAGATAGCTATTTAATTAATATTTATTCATCTTCTATTTCTTCGGAAGGAAGATTAAAAAAAAAAATAATAATCTTTATATATATAATTCTTCTGTACTGTGTATGTGACTGAACTCCTCCTAAACGACTGAACCAATTATGATGAAATTTTCTGTGTATGTTTGTGAGAATCCCGGACGGGTTTTGTTTCACAAATAACAATAAGTTAATGAGTAATTAACCGTTAAAATAAGAAAAAAAATAAAAATTAGGAGAAATAGTTGCCATGGTAACAAAATATAAATATTTACCCATGTTTACAATTTTTTTTATTTATTTACATTTTGAATTCTAAAATATCGGCGTAAATTTTTTGTCTGTGTACCGGGAGAGTCCCGGAAAGGATATGATTCAAAAAAATCTTAAGTTCATGAATAATTCACCGTTAAAATAATCTCTATATTATAAAAATGAATAGGGAAAAATGTTTGTATGTACCGGTATGTATATATGTATATGTTTTATAGAAATCCACAATTTTCAATGAAGGCGAGCAAGGGGGGTCCAGGGGCGCAGCCCCCTGGCTAGGCGTAAGCCCCGCCGAAGGCGGGGCTTTGCGTCTAGTAAGATATATGTAAATAGTTATATAATCATTTTTCGTTTTTTTTTTTTTTTTCATTTGCTAACCTACTTAACAATTCATCTCGTTTAGATAAAACTAGCTGCAAGAAGTCTAAATATTTTTTTTTTTTTTTTTTTTTTTTACTTTCCCGCCAATATATTATTTGTAATATAATATAAGGAGAAAGTATTATCTATATATATAAAAATGAAATGGGAAAAAAAGTATTTATGTATATGTCCTATAGAAAACCACAATTTTCAATGAATCTATTTGAAATTAAGTACACATATAGTACATGGACCAGGGAGTAACGTAGTAATAATTTGAATCTCTTAAGGGGGTTCAGGAGCGACGTCTAAACGTACTTAAAAAAAATCTAGACTATTATAAGGAATTTTTCAATGCGGTTTTTTTTAAATGAATTAAATTCCTAAGAGATTATTGGGACATCGAGCTATAATCTTTTTAATGACTTATTAAAAAATTATCGTAATTAATTTTTTTGTTATCAAGCAAATACAAAAAAACAATCTGTCCCAATAATCTTTAATTTTTTTTAAATTTAAAAATTGTTATTATTAATCACATATTAATTAAGAAATTTTTAAAATAAGTTTAGATGATTTATTTAAAAATCAAATGTCAAATTAGTTCAGCATTCTTGCAATAGATGGCAGACTTGTCTAACAGACGATATAGTATTAGCCTATATTTATGTATTTTTATGCTTTTATAAAAGATACATAATATATAATAACATTTATAAAGTATTTATTGTTAAAAGATCAATGAAAATCAACCAAATGCATTAAATATTATTAGCTACCATTCTGACATCTCTTGGCAAATTTTTGAATTACTTGATATTTGGGCATACTTTTTACGACACACAACGCCATCTTATCGGGAAAAACATGCGTAACACCTTCGCTCCTGTTCCGCCTTAAAATAGACAACGAAATTAATTTAATTTAAGATGATTTCCATTATCGGAGGCTATTTTACAATTCAAGTGAAGTGAAACTCTTAGCACAAGAAGCAAAAACTACCACTGTGCAAAGAGCCAAGTGATTAATTAGTTTTCAAAAGAAAGGAAGGCCTTAGCACAGAGGTAAAGTCTCACTTCTTTAGTTGACATTCAATCAATTTGTTTTTATTTCAGACATTCATATCAATCATTTTCATCTATAAATATTGAGAGATTAAATTGGGATTGATTGAGGACAAATTATTTATCTATTTTATTTGAATTTGATTGAATCTCATTCAAAGTTAATAAATAACAATAAAATTTGGTGTGACTAAAGCACAGCGCACAACTTTCTCTTATTTTCGGTTAGTGTGCTGTAACTTCAGTTTTTGTGCCGAGATATATTTATTTAGTTTCCCATAGCACTTTAGTTCCAAACTTTGACTGCTTAAAATAATAATAATAATGGTTATTTCTCAAAATTTTAATCTCATATTTGGATATTTCATACACAATAGAGAATCCTAAATAAATACAAAATGGAAGAATGGGAAATTTTTTTTTTTTAATGTGTAAAGTTCTAAAGGGGACTGTCTCCCCTTTGAATCGAAATTAACATACAAATCCCTATAGGAAATTAACATTGGCTCTATGGAAGGAAGAGCCCGAAAGTGAATTTGAAAAATCTGAAATACTAGGGCCTACATCAATAAAGAATACTTAAAACAATTTTCAAGATGCTTAAAAAAAATATCTCCCAAATGCACTCGGGCTTGGTATAGTTGGTAGCGCGCCTGACTTGTATAACAAGAGTCGCGGGTTTGGACTCCAGGTAGTCATATGATTTTATTTAGGTCATTTGGATACCAAATGGCTTAAATAAGAATGCCTGGACCCCCAATAGATTTATTAACAAATAACGGTTATCTTCAAAAGTCTTATAATGCCTGAGTTGTCGAAAAGACTGTGTGAATGAGAAAAATCACCCAAATACATGTTTATACTTCCTATAAATAATTTATTTTTAAATTTCAATAACGTCTTTTTCGGCAACGGATGCCATATAGACCCCGTATCAATTTATTTCAATTTATCAAATTGTAATTAAAGATATGTAAAATTAATTTATTTCTATATGTAAATATTTTTTTAAAAACAATGAAGTAATCACAAGAAGAAAACGCTTAGGTGGGACTTAATATCGTCCCTCACTGTACATATTTTTTTAAAATTATAAAAAAAAAATATTTTTTCAAAATTATAAAAAAAATATTTTTTCAAAATTATAAAAAAAAAATATTTTTTCAAATTGCGTAATGTAGCCCTTAAATGCATGGCAGAATAAAATTTCGCCGAATTATTGTCTAACTAGCCGCGCCAGGGCTACGCCCCCCCCTGGACCCCACCAGCTGGCTCGGGCCCGCATGCGGCGGACCCTTGCCTTTAAAAAAACAAAAAAAAAAAAAAAAAAAAACACACTTTTTTCTCACTCACACTCACATTCACGCAGTCTTTTCGGCAACTTAGGCCATTTAAGACTTTTTACGATAACCGTTATTTAAGAACATATATATATATATATATATTGGGGTCCAGGCATTCTTATTTAAGCCATTTGTTATCCAAATGCCTTAAATAAAATTATCGGACTGCCTGGGGGTCGAACCCGCGACGTTCGGTATAGAAGGTAGGCACGCTACCAACTACTCCAAGCCTCATGGGCAAAGAAAATTATTATTACTACGTATTCCAATCCAGTGCCTGCTTGAGGATTTGTTTACATTCAAAGAATACACAACTGCAAAGAATACCATGGGAGAAATCGTAACTTGAGGAATTAATAACTCAAAAAGTTATAGGAATTTCGGGACCTGAGTATTTTTCCGGGACTATCCATAATGTCCTCTATAAGACTGCAAAATTTCGTTTCAAAATTCCAACGGGAAATTGGTCAAACAGAGCGTGACAAACGGACAGACGAACACACCGCTATTATATATATATATATATAGATATAGATTGGTTGAAACCGCCCTGGCTGCATCCTCGCAACTCTACATTAACATATTTCAGCCATAAACTCACTCAGTGTTTATACTGAAACAGGGTGCCTGAAAAATTGTTGGCCACGCGGCTAGTTAATTTCAATTTCGCATTTTTATCATATATTATGATGAACAAACGTCATGCATACTCTCACAGGACATTCATTAATGAATAAAAAAAATAAATCTCGTTAACTGGTTGTGAAAATTAACACAATACGCCACTTTTATGCTAATATCATCGAACGGGACTAACAATCAATTATATAGTAAGAAAGTGAAATGTATTTATTTATTTTTGAATGAATTCGCAGTGTGTGTGTTGAAGGAAAACGTGTTCAAACGCAGCAGATAGATAGAGAGAGAGAGAGAGAGAGAGAGAGAGAGAGAGAGAGAGAGAGAGAGAGAGGTGTTTGTCTATATCAATATACTGTATTTGTGTGAGTGAGGGCAATGGAATGCACTTGCCTCTCTCTCCCTGCTCAGAGCATCATCATCATCATCATCATCCTCATCATTCTTTCTATCTCGTCTTCAAAAGACCTTGACTGGGCCGCCCTTCTTTTACAAAAGGGCTTAAACTCTTACTTTCAAGGAAATAAATAATAACACCTGTCAAATTATTATTTAGTAGAATTACTAGTCTGTGGCGGGCCCGAGCCTTTTCTTTATCAGCTGTTGCAATTTATCAGTCAACTCGATTCAGATAATTAATAATAAATAAAGACCGGACAAAAAAAAATCTGGTGTGACTGGCGCACAGCACACAACTTTCTCTTGCCGAAGGGTAAGTCACACCACATTTTTTGTGTCGACATATATTTATTTTCCGACAGTAGGGTACATTTGAATTCAAGATGTGAAATTTATAAGCGTGGGAAAATATTTATATTTCGTTACCATAGCAACTATAGGAGAAATTGCTATCTTCCCTATGGAGTACAAGAGTAAAGTGGTCTTCAGAAGATTTCAATGGCCCTCGGGGCATGGCGTAGAGGTTAGCGTGCTAACCTCGTATACCAAACGTCGCGGGTTCGGACCCCAGGCAGTCCGATGATTTTATTTAAGCCAATTGGATACCAAATGGCTTAAATAAGAATGCCTGGACCCCATATATGTATATTTATCAATAACGGTTATCGTCTAAAGTCTTAAATGGCCTGAGTTGCCGAAAAGACTGTGTGAATGTGTGTGTGAGTGTGAGTGTGAATGAGAAAAAAGTGTGAATGTTTAAAAAAAAAAAAAAAAAAAAAAAAGATTTCAATGGCAAAATGAGAATATACATTTTAAAGAGAATCTAAAAAATAATTGATTTTTGAATTTTAATCAAAATTGTTTGAGCGAATTTTGAGAAAAAAAAAAAAACTGAAAAATTACATCAGTAAAGTACTAGCACTCTGCATAAATAATTTATAGCTGAGATGTTATATTAATAAGAGGGTAAAAATGAGAAATGCAGCTAAGGTTATTTCTTTATTCGATTAATTCACACAGCTGACGTTTCGGTTCCGTGTTTGAACCATCCTCAGAGAAAAGTCATTATGAAAGTGCCAGCTCTGACGATGGTTCAAACACGGAACCGAAACGTCAGCTGTGTGAATTGACCCAATAAAGAAGTAACCTTAGCTGCATTTCTCATTTTTACCCTCTTATTAAATTAGTAATCGTTGGTTGATTTTGTTCAAAAAGCCTAGGGGGGTGCCTAGCTTAAATATAAAATTTCAACCTCGTAGCTCTTTTCGTTCTTGAGAGATTTTGTTCACAAACACACAGACAGAATTTTGAGAAAATCGAAAAAAAAAAAAAAACTGAAAAAGTACATCAGTAAAGTACTAGTACTCTTTGGCCGATTTTGATTAAAAGGTTATTTTCACGCCTCAGGCGGTTGCCTAACTTAAATATAAAATTTCAACCTCGTAGCTCAATTCCTTCTAGCTTAAAATTGAACAAACACACAGAGAGACAGACCATGTCGCGAAAATCACTTTTTTGGATTCAGAGGACCTCAAAACGTGTATATCTTGACATCGAATTTTTGACATGAATCAAATACTTTCTCTCTCTATAGGTATATATTAACATATATATAGAGGTAAGAGAAAGTACAAAGTCATCAAGTACAGCTGGTATTCTTACGAATTTTATGATTATTTATATATTATACAATAGAATAAAAAAAAAAGAACAATTTCAGAGATCGAAATCACTCGTAAAATAATAGCATTTTGCAAGCTACTATTATCCAATTGGTGATTTAATTAAACTACTACACGTCAGTATTAATTAAATTTTGTTTTTAAAAGTGAGAGAAAAAATATCCATTTAAAGGTTAAATGTCAATTACGTCCCTGAAAATGTTTTTTTTTCTCTCTCTCTCTCTCTCTCTTTCTTTTTTCTTCTTTCGTAATAAGAACAAAAAAAAATTATTTCTCTTCTATTTATTTTCTTTTAAGTTTATTTGAAGAATTAATAAAAGAGAGTGTCTTTAAATTTGAGCAAAGGACCCATTTTTTTATATTTTCTCTTTTTATATATTCATTGAAAAGATTTATTTATGGGATTTGAGCAAAGTTCGTCCCACGTATTTATATAAACTCCACTGGTCACAAAAATCTATATACAGTATATATAATAGCGGAGTGTCCGTCTGCCACGCTCTGACCAACTTGGCGTAATTTTCAATCTTATAGAGGACGTTATGGAGAGAAAAATACTAAGGTCCGCAAATTCTCAAAAGGTTCGTTCGTCTCTTGGACCTTTTTACTTTCTCTTACCTCTATATATATGTTAATATATATAGAGAGAGAAAGTATTGGATTCATGTCAAAAATTCGATGTCGAGATTTTGATGGATATACACGTTTTAAGGCTCCCATGATCCAAAAAGTGGTTTTCGCGACATGGTCTGTCTGTGTGTGTGTGTGTGTGTGTGTGTGTGTCTGTGTTCAAGGAATTGAGTTATGAGGCTGAATTTTTAATTTAAGTTAAACACCCCCTCCCACCCCGGGAGCGTGAAAATAAGCTTTTAATCAAAATCGGCCAAAGAGTACTAGTACTTTACTGCTCTTTAAAATGTATATTCTCATTTTGTCATTGAAATCTTCTGTAGACCATTTTACTCTTGTACTAGAAAGGATAAATGGTTGTCATGGTAACAAAATATAAATATTTCCCCATGTTTATAAATTTTACAACTTTGCCTCGGGGCATGGCGTAGAGGTTAGCGTGCTAACCTCGTATACCAAACGTCGCGGGTTCGGACCCCAGGCAGTCCGATGATTTTATTTAAGCCATTTGGATACCAAATGGCTTAAATAAGAATGCCTGGACCCCATATATGTATATTAATCAATAACGGATATCGTCAAAGTCTTATATGGTCTGAGTTGCCGAAAAGACTGTGTGAATGAGAAAAAAGTGTGAGTGTTTAAAAAAAAGACCTCAGGCTTGGTGAAGTTGGTAGCGCATCTACCTTGTATACCAAGGGCCGAGGTTTCGGATCCCTTGACCCTTGGTATATAAGGTAAATGCGCTACCAACTACACCAAGCCAGAGGGCTGTTGGATATTTAAATTATATATTAAATTGTATAATAAAATGTATTTAAATTTAAAATTTGTGGAATTCTATATTTAATTAACAAATCAAGAAACCGAAGGAACTTTGCAGCCAGGAGATTAAATAAAAAAATCTTTTATTTAATTTTTACTTGGCGACGTTTCGGTCGTCTATCACGACCTCCATCAGGGCAAATAATTGCCAATAATACACGATCTTAGGTATTTTAATGTTTACTGTAATTTCTTTTTACTTTCTCTTACCTCTATATATATGTTAATATATATAGAGAGAGAAAGTATTGGATTCATGTCAAAAATTCGATGTCGAGATTTTGATGGATCTTCACGTTTTGAGGTCCCCTGAATCCAAAAAGTGGTTTTCGCGACATGGTCTGTCTGTGTGTGTGTCTGTGGGTGTGTCTGTGTGTGTGTGTGTGTCTGTGAACAAAATATCTCAAGAACAAAAAGAGCTAGTAGGTTGAAATTTTATATTTAAGTTAGGCACCCCCATGGGACGTGACACGAAGCTTTTGAACAAAATCGGCCAAAGAATACTAGTACTTTACTGATGCACTTTTTCAGTTTTTTTCGATTTTCTCAAAATTTGCTCCAACGATTTTTTTTTAAATTCAAAAATCAATTATTTTTTAGATTCTCTATAAAATGTATATTCTCATTTTGTGATTGAAATCTTCTGAAGACCACTTTACTCTTGTTCTTCATAGGAAAGATAGGAATTTCTCCTATGGTTGCTATGGTAACAAAATATAAATATTTTGCCATACTTATAAATTTTACATCTTGAAAATCGAATGTACCCTACTGTCGGAAACTAAATACATGTCGACACAAAAAATCTGGTGAGACAAGCACAGAACACAACTTTCGATTACCGAAGGTAAGAGAAAGTTGTGTGCTGTGTGCCAGTCACACCAGATTTTTTTAATTTTTATATGTATATAAATTATTATTTACTTGCTTGGAGTCTTGGATTCAATGTTATAAGAAATTGTATATGATTACAGTAAGCTGCGTGAGGGGAGGGGGGCGCCAGTTAATGTAGTTACGCCTCTGAATTCGGACAAGGTTCATTATTACACCGGCCCACGGGGCGTGGTGTAGAGGTTGGCGTGCCAACCTCATATACCAAACGTCGCGGGTTCGGACCCCAGGCAGTCCGATGATTTTATTTAAGCCATCTGGATACCAGATGGCTTAAATAAGAATGCCTGGACCCTAATATATATAAATTCATAAATAACGGTTATCGTAATTGTCTTATATGGCCTGAGCTGCCGAAAAGACAGTGTGAATGTGTGTGTGAGTGTGAGTGTGAATGAGAAAAAAAAAAAAAAAGAATTATTACACCGAATACCAACCATAATTTATTAACCCAAAAGGGAAAAATAAGAAAATTGTCCATCCACTTTTGCTCTAAACCATTCATATCTCAAATAAATGTTGTTTTTTTAAATAAGACATCATCATCATTATAATTTTTTTAATAAAAATAAAAATTAATCAATCGTATTTATTTATAATACCTGACCTTGCTTTTTTCTCTCTCTCACCTTTTCTTTTCTTTTTTTTTTTTTTTTTTCTTCGCTCTCTCTACTGATAACATTCCTACATATTATTATATCAGAGCTCTTAATGTCTGCCACGCAATTCAAGTTAAATTTAGAAAATTTTCACTTGATGGTGGCAAGAGAGAGAGAGAGAGAGAGAGAGAGAAAAAAAAAAAAGAAATCTGAATTATTCATGAATTCTTCTAATTCACAGAGCTGAGCTAAAATTTTTAATTCAATTTTTTTTTTTTTTTTTCTAAGGGTAAATTTATTTTATATTGATAGGAGAGATGTTTAGTTGACTCTCTCTCTAAGGGTCGGTCAAGAATATATATTTTTTTTCCCCTTGGCTAAGCCTTTTTCAAATGGGATTTTGATTATTATTATGATAATATTGTAGTTGGATGCTGCGCTATGGATAAAATGCTGTTTGGTCAGAGAGTGTGTATAAAAAATGTTTAGGTATGCAATTCTCTTTCAACAGGAGACGTTGAAAAGAGGCGGAGAGATAAAAAAAAAATATTCTTTTTTTTTTTATTACTACTAGCTGTACAAACCGCCTTCGGGCACGTTATGCAAAAAGAGTCCTTTTAAAACAATTTCATTTATTATTTATTTTATTTAAGGCCATTTAGACCTCAAAAATTTTGGACTTTTTTTACTTATATTTTGTAATTTGAGCATATTTTGGCCGGCCGTATCTCAGTTAAAATAGGGTCTACAAATTTGTTTTATGTATAATTACATAAATAATAGTGCCATTGAGTATCCAAAAATCTAATTTAATTCTGAATCTGACCCATTAATTAAATCCGAAATTAGATGATTAATTAACTGAGTTGATTGCGATTTCTCGAAATTTTGCAAGGGGGGTTTCGGGGGAGGGTTTCGAAAAAATTAACACCATAGGACTCACGGCTGGCCATAGAGGCCAAATCCGTCGAGTTTATTTTTTTGACGTAATAAAAAAAAAAAGTTTATTGTGGACAAATCAACTATAAAAAAAAAAAAAATCTCTGCAACCAAATGAGCTACCGTAATGATTGTGGGAGTCAGGGAAACGTTAGAGAGTATGCTCTTTCAGTTAGCCCATCCACCTTTCCAAATAATCTACAAAAAAGGGAGAAAATGCAGCGTCACTAACGAAATATTAGTGCCATTGAGTACCCAAGAAGAGTCCAAAAATCTAATTTAATTCTGAATCTGATCCACTAATTAAATCTGAAATTAGATCATTAATTGACTGAATTTGCTAAAATTTGGTATACTAAATTTTAGCAAATTTAATGTTGTACAATTTTGTATTGGACTATAGTGGACAAAATATGCTCAGATTACGAATAATAAGAAAAATTTTTTCCCCTTCCAAGTTGGCACAGGGTCCTCGAGGTCGAGGACTTAGGATATATGGTACATCCTAGAGTACCCCCCAAACAACCTGTAAAAATAAAATGAAAGAGTCTGGATGCATTCTATTAATTATATTAAGAAAAACTGTATCTGGTAGTTTACTTCTTGGACAAACGATTTACAGATGGTATGTATTTATAATCAAAAAATTATTAATAATTTATTTGCTCTTGACAGATGCATAACTGTTTCGGCCCACCTCAACAGCCATCCTCAGAACTGGAAAAAATATACATAGTATTACAATTAGTCAAAATATAATTATAAACATGTACTATTATATATAATGACAATTAACTTTTTGATTTATACAAATAATTTATTGACAGATTCATATATGACTTTATTTGATTTTACAATAATAGTACATATTTATAATTATATTTTGACTAATTGTAATACTATGTATATTTTTTCCAGTTCTGAGAATGGCTGTTGAGGTGGGCCGAAACAGTTATGCATCTGTCAAGAGCAAATAAATTATTAAAAAATTTTAATAATTTTTTGATTATAAGTAGGGGAGAGGGCGGGACATTGGGACAGGAGGCACATTGGGACATTCGAATTTTAGCTCTACTAAATGTGCCCATTTTATTATAATTAAAATTTTAATTTTTCTTAATATAATGGGTACTTAATGCACCCTAACGGTCAAAGAGTACAACTCAAACTTTATATTTAGTAGAGCTAAAATTCGAATGTCCCAATGTGCCTCGTGTCCCAATGTCCCGCCCTCTCCCCTACATACCATCTGTAAATCCTTTGTCCAAGAAGTAAACTACCAGATACAGTTTTTCTTAACCTGTAAATATTTCATTAACTTTCATAATACTTTCCAGGTAAAAAGTTATATCGACTGGACACTATTATGCCCCGGTATAAATTGCAAAAATCAATTTTTAAGGACCACCCTACTGTATATGTTAGTCTTTAGGCCTATACAAGTTATAAAGATAGAATAAATTGATTTGGGCTTCCGTAATGGAACGTTCTATTTTTCCTGTTAGACAAACCGCTTGAAAATCGTTAGCAGAAACTTAAAATCAACTTACTTATGTGCACAATGCAAAATTTTTGTAAAAAAAATTGAAAATCGATTAAAAATCGTCATTTTTTTTAGGTAAAAATCTATTTTTTTTTTTTTTCAAAATCGATTATTTGGTTTCGATTTTAAAATGGACGAATTGAAAATCAGCCTCCGAATTAACCAAACCAAAGACCTATATAAAATTTAAATAAGCTCTTTGAAGGCTGAAGATGGCAGGGCTGATCCCACCTAATAAGGAGTGTTTATTAGTAAATAGAGGATCATTTATTTGGCTGCATTCCTATTCAACAAAATATTTTCTTACTTTGTCCTTTGCCTTTAAGATTTTATTTTTGTGTTGGGGTCGGTCTCATTTAATTTGTTTGTTGTTTTGTTTTTCATTGCCATGGGAGAAGAATTCGAGATTTATATTTCTATTTGTTTGTTTTTTTTTTCTCTTTCACACTCACACTCACACACACATTCACACTGTCTTTTCGGCAGCTCAGGCCATATAAGACATTTACGATAACCGTTATTTCTGAATTTATATATATTAGGGTCCAGGCATTTTTATTTAAGCCCTCTGGTATCCAGATGGCTTAAATAAAATCATCGGACTGCCTGGGGGTCCGAACCCGCGACGTTTGGTATATGAGGTTACCACGCTAACCTCTACACCACGCCCCGTGGGCTATTTGTTTGTTGATTATTAACAACCTTTCGAATTCTCCTTTGATTACTCAACTACTTTACTCTTTGAGGAAGGCCAAGGCAGCCTTTCTTTTATTTAATAATATTGAAAGAAAGTATTGGATTCATGGCGAAAAGTGGATTTATATGAAAATACATGTTTTGAAATGAAATAGTCTCTCTATGTGTCTGTTTATGAGCAAAATATCAAAAGAATAAAAATAGCTAGGAAATTGAAGTTTTATATTTAAGCTAGGTACCCCCCTGCGACGGATCACGAAGCTTTTGAACAAAATCGGCCAGAGTATAGTACTTTATTCTTGGTGAAGTTCTCCATTTTTTCGTTATTTTGTTTCAAGTGCCGAAATCAATAGTCGAGAGATTAAATAACTTAAAAAAAAATCGTTATTATTTTAATACTTCCCATAACTACTAGCCAGGGGCGATATAGAAATTTTTTTCGGGGGGGGGGAGGGGGGCCGAACTCAAAATTTTTTCTGCGGAAAATTTTTTTTTTTAAGAAACTAACTAAATTTTTTTTTCACACGAAATTTTTTGCGGAACATTTTTTCTTTTGCTGAACCAAAGTTTTCCATCCTGCGGAAAAATTTGTTGCGCTGATGTCTGTATATCCCTATATATGTATATGTGTTTGGGAAATTTCGGGGGGGGGGGGCCCTCGCCCCCCCTTATATACGCCCCTGCTACTAGCACTACTTTCTAAATATTTTTTTATTTTTATCTATTTTTTCAAAATTTTCTGCAACGATTTTGATTAAAATTCAAAAATCAATTATTTTTTATTTTATTTTTTTTTGGAATGGGTGCATAAGGTCCGAAGACCTATAATGACCAATAGTCACATGCAGCCAGGAAGAAAATAAAAACAAAAGGGGAAACTCAACTGCGGGAACTGAGAAGATGCCTGTTGAGGTTAGACTTGAAAGTCTGAAGATTGTAGGTTTTGGGGAAGATAGACGCAGGGAGCTTGTTCCAATCACGGGAGGTCATGGGGACAAAGGAAGAATTTAATTTATTTGTTCTGTTAGTCGTGATCTGAACAGCATAGGGATGCTGGGAAGATGCCTCTCTTGTGTTCCGTGAATATGTTGCATTGGGTGGGATAATTGATTTTAATTCGGCAGAGCTTCTTAGATGCTCTTTAAAATGTACTTTCTCATATTACCTACGAAATTGTTTGAAGCAAGCTTTACTCTTTTTTTTTTTATTTTCATTAGAGATCTTCTTCGGCACCGAAGGCTATTCCCGTTCTGTTTACTTAAATTGATCGGTAGCCAATACAATTTAAAAAACATTGTCGCCTATGACGGGATGCGAACACGCATGCGACTCTTGGTACACAGAAGGTCAGCACGCTACCAACTACACCAAGGCCCGAGGGCTCTTTGCAAAGTTCAAACTACTTGTTTGTCTTTTCCCCTTTTGGGGATTTCATATAAATATTAATTCTTCAGATAGATATGTAAAGGATAATTACATGTTGTTGTACATTTGTTGATAGTCTTGTCTATGAAAAATCTGGTGTGATGGTCGCACAGCACACAACTTTCTCTAACCTTCGGTAATCGAAATGTTGTGTTCTGTGCTTGTCACACCAGATTTTTTGTGTATTCATCTATTTAGTTTCGCCGATATTTCAAAATGTAAAATTTATAAGTATGGGAAAATATTTATATTTTATTACCATGGCAACCATTGATTCAAGCTCTCCTATGAAGTATAAGAGTAAAGTGGTCTTTAGAAGATTTCAATAACAAAATGAGAATATATATTTCAAAGAGCATCTAAAAAATAATTAATTTTTGAATTAAAAAAAAAAGAGAAAATCGAAAAAAAAAACTGAAAAAGTGCATCAGTAAAGTACTAGTACTCTTTGGTCGATTTAGTTCAAAAGCTTCCTGTCACGTCCCAGGGGGATGCCTAACTTAAATATAAAATTTCAACCTCCTAGCTCTTTTCATTCTTGAGATATTTCTCTTCACAGACAGACCATGTCGCGAAAACCACTTTTTTGGATTCAGGGGACCTCAAAACGTGTATATCCATCAAAATCTCGTCATCGAATTTTCGACATGACTCCAATACTTTCTCTCTCTCTATATATATTACATATATACATAGGTAAGAGAAAGTAAAAATCTACTGTGCTATCAATCACACTAGATTTTTTTTATCGAACCCTAAATGTCTCATTCCTATTACACCTACAGTCCTAGTAACATAAAATGTTGCAAAATTTAACTTATAATCTAATAAATAAGTTAATAAACGTGTGTCTTAATGCCAAGACACTCACCTTCAATTTTATGACTCCGAAACCTATTCAAGCGATTAACTGAATTTATTTATGATTCAACAAATTTTATAATTATGAGTCGTCGTCCCCCTGTATATAGGATTTGTTTTTTTTTTTTTTTGTTCAATAATTCGATTGTTAACAAACGAGGCTGATAAGTTTTTTTATTAGTTCGATAACAAAATATATAATTATATACTTGAAAATGCATTAACCTTCATTCACTTGATGAATATCGCACGCGCGGGCGCGCGTTGCTTAATGAATTATTTACAATTCAAATGAAATTATTATTTATTCTCTAATCGAGTTTTTTTTTTTTTTCTTTTAATTTGTTTTTAGGACTTTTTCGGCATCTAAGGCCATTTAGACCACATCAAATGAGTGGGGGCAATTTAAATGAAATAAATTTTTACTTTCTCTTACCTCTATGTATGTTAATATATAGAGAGAGAAATCCAAAAAAGTGGTTTTCGCGACATGGTCTGTCTGTCTGTCTCTGTGTGTGTTCAATTTTAAGCATAGTAGGTTGAAATTTTATATTTAAGTTAGGCACTTCCCTGAGGCGTGAAAATAAGCTTTTTTAGCCAAAATCGGCCAAAGAGTACTAGTACTTTACTGATGTACTTTTTCAGTTTTTTTTCGATTTTCTCAAAATTCGCTCCAACGATTATGATTAAAATTCAAAAATCAATTACACTGTAAAAAAAAAAATATGAATTTTCAATCATTTTTCATATACTTCGGTGATTTAATATTAATATTCCCAGGATATGAAATAAAATTAATATAAAAGTTTATGAACAAATTACCAACTTTTAAACTTATCTTTTTCTTTGTGTGCCGCCAAATTTTGAAATCGTTAAAAAGTGCACCGCGACAAGTTGAGAATCACTGGTCTAAACGTTCTCAAATAACTCGACTACCTCAAAGGAATTTTTATTAATATTATTTTTTATAATTCTTTTAAGGAAACTT
>JAKCPI010015954.1:0-32830 GCA_023213315.1 Euborellia annulipes
TAAATTAAATCTATACCTTAGTAATATTTGGGGTATGTTTTCCATTTAGATTATCTTTACACGCGAACAAATTTATGTTAATTCTAAAAGTGTTATATCTTTTTTTTTAATAAAATGAGTTTTTTATTATTATTTTAGGTGTCAAATAATTTCTAATATTACACTATTTATTTATATTAAAAAAATAACAAAGCCTTCGTATTTCGTTAAATACCATTGGAATATGATTTATTTTACTCATAATTTCTATTATCACTCCTTGAATAAATAAAATTCACCGGGGAAAAATGAATTTAATTAGTTTAGAAAACAATACTTTCTCTCTATATATTTCACATAATAGGGTAAGAGAAAGTCAAAAACACATCTAAAATCGTCTGTCAAAATGTTGTATGAAAAAATATTACAGCATGATAATCAAAAAAAACTTTTTTCTTTTCAAACTTTTTTTTTTCGATAATAAAATAGTCAACAAAATTGCAAATCTGGACCCGTGGAAAATCAAATCTTTCTTCATAGAAATTCAATCCATAACACTTATTAACCCCTGGTATGAAAACTAACAAATGAACAAATTTTGTTAATATAAACTCTATTTATCTTGTAAATTTTGATTTAAGTTTATCTTGCTAAGAACAAAATAGGAGATAGCCGGTTGGCGTTTACACAACAATGCTGTTGTGGGTTGCCTGCTTCCAGGCGTTGTCGGGTTTAGAAAGAATAGATGTGATGCTTTTTTAAGTTCTTTATTGGTTCCAAGCCAAGGGCGGATCCAGAGGTGTTTCTCGGTGGGGGAGGGGTAATCTGGTGTGACTGGTCGCACAGCACACAATATTTTCCTAATTTCGGTAATTTAAAGGCGCATTCTGTACTTGTTTGCCAGAATATAAATAGGCCTACAAATCAAATTTTTAAGTTTTAATATTTAAAATTTTACATTTTTTGCGAAAAAAAGTACTTTTTTAAATCTCGGGGGGGTGATCACCCTTTTACCTCCCCCCCCTTGTATCCGCCCTTGTTCCAAGCTTGATGATTGTCCGACACTAACGAGAGCGAGAGAGAAAATTCTCCCCAGGTCGTGGAGGATGGCCTTTTATAACATTTTTCAAGACCTTAATCCTCGATTCCAGTAGGAACAGTGATAAAGATACAATGACATTAAATTTACACTTTTCTTTGTGAATCTTTGCATGTGTTTTTTGATCCAACCAGATATCAAATTTTGATTTTCGAATTTCAAATTTTGTATCTCTCTATCTCTCCCTTTTTTATTTCACAACAATGCAATCAATTGAAATAAATAGGGACGGGGTAAGATGATGAAAAAAATTTATTTTGAAAGTGGGGCAAGTCCATTTTGTAAAAAATTGAGTTAGGGCTAATTCTCAATACAAATTAACACAGTCCTAAATTTTTGGTCCTTGACATATGTCCTAGAGCAGGGCCGGCTATGATTTTGCCTCCCTCGATGCAGAACAGTAATTGACGCCTTACAACCAGGGGCGTATATAGAAATTTTTTTCGGGGGAAGGGGGGGTCTGAACTATAAAATCTTTCTGCGGAATTTTTTTTTTAAAGAAACAAAATTTTTGTCGCCCTTCAAAATTTTTTCCTTTTTAAAGACACGAAATTTTTTTCCGTCTTCGAAAATTTTATTTTCGCTGAACCTAAGTTTACCGCCCTGCGGGAAACGTTTTTCCTCGCCTGAATTGCATAAATCATGGCGCCCTCCCTGGCCTAGAGGTAGATCATTAGTTTCTGGTGCTAAAGGTTAAGAGTTCGCATCCTGTCTCAGACGAAAAATTTATTTCAAATTAATTGGATACCGATCAATTGAAATAAATACGGACTGAGATACCGAAAATGACCTTAAACAAATAAAATAAAATTTATTTTTGACTTTTTTTCTTTATATTTTCTTGTATTATTATAATATGATTGTACAAGAAAGTAAAATTTAACTAATTAAAAAGCAGGAAAAAAATTAATCATTTTTTAGCAGATCTATAGTATTCTTTTTTGCCCTCTCACATTATTGTAGAGTATTATTTTTTATTAAATAAATTCCGGAAGAAAATCAGGGATGCTTTTCATCCCTTAAGAATTGTGAGGTAAAACAAATCGTGAGATGCCGGATATCCGCGATCGTAATTCTTGCCTTTCACGGCTTATTCCGACATCGGAACTACATGTCACTAAAACAACCGGTTTAAACTTTATCCCTAAACCCATCATTCTTTTACTACAATTCATTTAAAATTTTTATTATCTCTTACCTCTAAGAGAGAGAAAGTATTGGATTCATATCAAAAATTCGATGTCGAGATTTGATGAATATACACGTTTTGAGGTCCCCTGAATCCAAAAAAGTGGTCTGTCTGTCAGATCTATTCTTTAAAAACAGACGTTAAAATTTAAAATAAACAAATAGGTGTTAAAAAGTAATGTAAAAACAATCAGCGTTAAAAAGATGCTATTCTCTAAACAAAGTTTTAACAGCGACGTTAACATGTTGCTTTTATTTCAAAGCTATCAAAATCATAACCTTACTTTTTAGGTTAAGGACGCCATTTTTATTTTAAATACGATGTTAAAATATTAAAGGCACCCCCTAGACATGACATTAATTTTTAACACTATTTACTAAATGTTAACGCTTTGGCTTTAAAATTTTTGTTTGAAGAATAGCTGTTTGAGGCAAGGAAGGGTTAAAATGAATTAATATTGTTTACAGATGTTAAAAGTTAACGTTTTAGCTTGGAGAAATAAAAATTAACGTTTTTGCTTAGACAATAGACCTGTGTGTGTGTGTGTGTGTTTATGTATCTGTGAACAAAATATCTCAGGAAATAAAACAGCTACGAGGTTGAAATTATATATTTAAATTAGGCATCACCCCAAGAGGTGAAAATAAGCTTTTAAACAAAATCGACCAAAAAGTACTAGCACTTTACTGATGTAATTTTTCAGTTTTTTTCGAATTTCTCAAAATTCGTTCCTACAATTTTTATTAAAATTCAAAAATCAATTATTTTTTAGATGCTCTTTAAAATGTATATTCATATTTTGCCCTCAAAAATGTTTGAAGCACACTTTTGTACTTCATAGGAAATATAGGAGAAATGGTTGCCATGGTAACAAAATATAAATATTTTGCCATACTTATAAATTTTACATCTTGAATTTCCAAAATATCGGCGGAAACTAAATATATGTCTACACAAAAAATCTGGTGTGACAAGCACAGAACACAACTTTCGATTACCGAATATGAGAGGAAGTTGTGTGCTGTGTGACAAGTCACACCAGATTTTTTATTTCATCTTGCTAGTACGTGGATGGCAAATATGAGTTACCCAAACTAAGACTGTCCTTACCTCTCACCCACCAAACACCCTCTTTAATATTCCGACCCGGTGGCTAAGAACAAAGATCAATTTATGCAAGCAGGGGTTAGTGAGCATGTCTACTAGACGGGAGCTCGCAAGAAACTTTCTCGAGAAAGCCCCCATATCGTATCCACTTCATTATCAGCCACCGAGGACTTGTGTCTCGTGTGCAGGTCGTAAATAAATTTATTTATTTATAATGGGTTGTTTTCCCTATCGTTATCAAGAAGCTTCGAAGGGTTTTACTGCTTGTCAGGGCTACGCCCCGACCTTCGGCGAGCAATTGCAAAATTTTAAGATTTTAAATTTCCCTTTCTGAATTAGATTTAAATTTCCCTCACTAACTCCATTTCCTTTTTTCTGGCCAATCAGCGCCCTGATAGGCACATACACACGGGGACAAGAAGTCACCCGCTAGCGCTTTATACTTATTATATAGTATGATGATAATAAGCTGCTTTTATAAGATAAGACTAAGACTATATTATCCTCGTATTTAAATTTTTTTTTTAGAAAATATTTACTTTTATGATTCATTCTCTCTGCATTTTAAATATTTATTTTAAGTTTAATTAAGGGTTGTAATTTAAAACTGAAAAGTGCAAAGTTTGAGAGATTATTTTATTTTTTTTAAATCAGATTGAAGTTTTTAATCGCACGATATTTATTTTAAAACATTATATAGCTTATAGACATGATATTTAATTTGTCTGGTCTATAATTATTAATATTCAATCTTAATTTTTATTTTATCAAAATTTTGATAACCATATTTAATAATTAAAAAAATTTTCATTTCACAATGTTGATTCAATTTTATATTAATCATCTGCATGTATGTTTAAAATAAAAATTCTAAAATTGGATTAGTTAGAATTAAAATATAAAAAAAATCTGATGTGACTGGTCGCACAGCACACAGCTTTCTATTACCTTTGGTAAGAGAAAGTTGTGTTCTGAGCTTGACACACCAAATTTTTTCGTGTCGACATATATTTAATTTCGGCCGATATATTAAAATTCAAGATGTAACTTAATAAAATTTATAAGTATGAGAAAATATTTATATTTTGTTACCATGGCAACCATTTCTCTTATCTTTCCTATTGAGTACAAGAGTAAAGTCTGCTTCAAAAGATTTTAATGGCAAAATGAGAATATACATTTTAAAGAACAACTAAAAAATAATTGGTTTTTGAATTTTAATTTTTAATCAAAATCGAAGGAGCGAATTTTTAGAAAAAAAAAAATCTGGTGTGACTGGCGCACAGCACACAACTTTCTCTTACCTTCGGTAATCGAAAGTTGTGTACTGTGCTTGTCTCACCAGATTTTTTGTGTCGACATGTATTTAGTTTCCGACAGTACGGTACATTCGATTTTCAAGTTGTAAAATTTATAAGTATGGCAAAATATTTATATTTTGTTGCCATGGCAACCATATCTCCTATCTTTTCTATGGAGTACAAGAGTAAAGTGGTCTTCAGAAGATTTCAATTGCAAAATGAGAATATACATTTTAAAGAGCATCTAAAAAATAATTGATTTTTGAATTTAAAAAAAATCGTTTGAGCGAATTTTGAGAAAATCGAAAAAAACTGAAAAAGTGCATCAGTAAAGTACTAGTACTTTTTGGTCGATTTTGTTCAAAAGCTTCGTGTCACGTCCCATGGGGGTGCCTAACTTAAATATAAAATTTCAACCTCGTAGCTCAATTCCTTCATGCTTAAAATTGAACACACACCCACCCACACACCCACCCACCCACCCACCCACAGACAGACCATGTCGCGAAAACCACTTTTTTGGATTCAGGGGACCTCAAAACGTGAAGATCCATCAAAATCTCGACATCGAATTTTTGACATGAATCCAATACTTTCTCTCTCTATATATATTACATATATACATAGGTAAGAGAAAGTAAAAATGAAAAAGTACATCATTAAAGTATTAGTACTCTTTGGCCAATTTTGTTTAAAAGCTTATTTTCACCCTCCAGGGAGGTGTCTAACTTAAATATAAAATTTCAACCTCGTAGCTCAATTCCTTCATGCTTTTAATTGAACCCAGACAGACAGACACACTGACAGACAGACCATGTCGCGAAAACCACTTTTTTGGATTCAGTGGACCTCAAAACGTGTATATCGATCAAAATCTCGAAATCAAATTTTTGTATGAATCCAATACTTTCTCTCTATATATATTAATAAATATAGAGGTAAGAGAAAGTAAAAATCTTCTCATCTCTTGGTTAAATTAACAGTTTAATTAACTATATTGGCCTGTTTGTAAACACCGATAGCCATTTCTGGTTCTTATCTTGACTAATACCCTGCGCTTAATATTAGAGCCTAGTGCTCTCTCTTCTCTCTCTATTGGTCGACTTCATCAATTAAAGTTACACTGGTGAACGCCCCTTTAATCAAAATCAAGTTTAGTCATTTATTTGAGAAAATCTTATATACTTGAAAAAAAAAATTCCATCAAATTAGTCAACGGGACAACGCGTATAAAAAATAATTGCATTTGCCAAACAAAAACAGAAAGTTTTTGAATTAATTATAATCTCTATTTGACTTTATAAAATTATCTATACTCTGAAAAAAAAAACGACTTTAATACAAAAGTGAGAATTTCCTACCAGAAAATCATAAAGAATAAATGATCAACTATAAGGGGCAGATTTGCGAATTCTGAATTCTTTGGCCAACTTTGTAAAATTTGACTTGGATTGACTCAATAATAACTTTATGTTTCTATAACAAATAATAATCTAAATAATCTATAGGCCTATATGGACGATGTTATGCATAAAGGAACCAAGCGCTATTTCTCTGTTTTTGTATAAAACAAGAAAACATTCATTGCCATTGATTTTGTTTACAATTTTGCAAATGAAACCCCCCCCCTATCTCAGATTTAGGTTAATGGCGCTTGGTTCCTTTATGCATAACATCGTCCATATATAATTCATTAATTGAAATTAATTATTGATACCGTGGGACATATAATTAGTTAAAATCGAAACCAAATTCTAAATGGAATATTGGCAATATATGCAAGATTCGATATGTTTCTGAAATATTGCTCCAATATTCCAAACTGTCTGGGCTATGGCGACAACTATTAATCATATCCCCGCGGGGGGCGGGCGGGCGGCGCGGCTAGTTCCTTATTATTTCATTACAGGAATTATCACCACAAGACTCTGAAAAAGTAAACCTTTTGACTTCCGAAACGTCAACTTTTTATTTTAATAAATGACAAAATAAAATTATTATTTCTTTCATATCTAATAATTTCTAAACCAGATTAATTAATAAAAAAAAAATTGAAAAATATTTCCAATATCAACAGGTTTTTTATATCAAGTTTCAGTTTGAATTCATCTAAATTAATCAATCAATCAATAAAATCGGTGACTCGTAAAAAAATATCAAAAATATGCTGAAATTAATAATTATGAGAGGCTACTCTATTTTAATAAGCTTAATCTGATTTAAAATATCTTTTGACACTAAAATGCGAATCGTTAATAAATTGATTTTAAAAATCCCAAATTTGCATTTAAAATTTAGCATGAAAATAGTATCTTGAAATAAATTCTTGTCTCATTAATTCGTGATATTTTAATGATAAAAACTTTTAAACAAAACAAATTGAAATACGCATATAGCTATAGAATATGGACACTATTCCTATTCAAACGATCAGATTCAGATTACGCTTTAGCATTGCAGAAATGGATGTATAAATATACAAAATTCTCATATTGAATATGTAAATTCTATTATAATAATAATAATAACTTAACTTGCATAAAACGGATTATAATCCGGGTGAAATCGTTATTAACGATTTTCAAATCCAAAAATTAACATTAACACTCAAACGATTTATAATATTTCTCTCATAATTAAAGCTCTACGATATTCAATTGGGTTAAACATAAAAAAAAGGTTTAATCTAAATGAAATTTTACGTTTATAGAAAAAAATCAAACTCGAATATGAAAATTAATGTTATAAATCTCGTATAATAAATCAACTACTATTGACATCGTCAACGGATTTTTTTATTAAATTTATTAATAATTCTCAGGTAAATTCGTTACTTAATGTATATACCTATAATTTATCATCGCGTGGTTAATTTATTAGAATTATAGTGCTTTAAGAATAAAAAAAAATCTGATGTAACTTTCTCTTAACTTTGGTAAAAAATGTCGTTTTGTGTGCTTGTCACACCAGATTTTTTGTGTCGACATATATTTAGTTCCGCCGATATAGACATATTTTTTTTTATATATGAAAAAATCTCTTTTCGGCTACAGAGGCCATTTAGGGGTTATTTCTTTATTAGTATACTTTTTAAATTACAAGTACCGATGGCTACCGGGGGGCGTTCCACACGCTGATTGCTCGGGGTCACCAATCCCGAACTTTCGCCGCGCTCGGCATCACTTAACCGCAACAATTGTGGTGACTGTTGCTCTTCTCCGTTGCCACGCCGATATATTAGAAGTTCAAGATGTCAAATTTATCAACATGGGAAAATATTTAAATTTTGTTACCATGGAAACCATTTTTCCATATGAACAAATGAATTTGTTTATATTTACATGTTTTTTAATGACACCTGTATGATTTTGTTTTGATTTTTGTTTCAAATTTAACGAAAATTTTCTTTTTCTTTGTTGACTTATTAGGCAAAGTACTACTTCCAAGTGACGTATTTACTCCAAAAGTTGATAGAAAATTTTAGTGTAAAGAGGGCTATATACCAAATTTCATCGATCTGACTGCTTTGGTTTTAAAAGCAAAGTTTCGAGGAAGTCATTCCCCTTTTTTTTACTTATAAAATGCAAGTGGTCAAGTTAACTAAAGTGCTATGGGAAACTAAATATATCTCGAAACAAAAAATCTGGTGTGATCAGCACGGTGCACAACTTTCTTTTACCGAAAGGTAAAAGAAAGTTGTGTGCTGGGCGCCAGTCACACCAGATTTTTTATCAAGCTATTTAAAAAGAATTTTTTTTTATCATTAACAAAAAATAAAGATAAGAGAAATTTGTGTTCTGTGCGACCATCACACCAGATTGTTTTTTTAAAGAATTGTTTCTATTGTTAACAAAAGAACTGCAATTGTTAACAAAAGAACTGCAATTGTTAACAAAAGAGAAACTCCCCTCTTCATTGTCTCCCACTCCTCCCCCCTTCCCCTACTCCACCTGGGCCGACTTGACTCCCCCTCCCCTCCCCTCTCTCTCACTCTCTTGATCGCTTCTCTTCCTACGTTCAGACTAGTGGACGCCGTCTTGGCCTGCCGGTTAACCTCCTACCTCTCCTCGCATTTGACCTATTAAAAATTGGTAAATAGATATTTTTTTTAATTTATCCTTGAATTTTTATAAAATATTATGAAATTTCTTTGTTTTAAAAGATTTTGATAATCATTTAATAAATAATAATGGTAAATACTTATAATTTTATAATAGTTCACTTTTTCGTCTCGTTTTTTTTTTTTTTTATTTCAAATATTTGATAACAAAGCTTAATTTAAACCAATCAAAGACCAAAATAATTAAATTCATTTTTTTAATTCCTTTAATTAAAGATCTTTAAGCTTTTTTTATCTGTCTCTCGGCTACTGAGGTCAATTAACAATTATTATATAATTATTCTTTGATCATTATTATTAAATCTCTTATACTCTCTGCTTGCAATCCCTTTATATTCACGAAGGGAGACAAACATTAACAAATTACGATATATATTTAATATTTTTCAATTATTATACTTTTTATTTATTGACTATAATTTCAAATCACCTATAATATGATAAAAGTCACTTTGGCTTTTATTATAAATACAATTTCCTTTGATTTGAAAAATTCTAGCAATAATAAAAAATATGTTAACTAGTAAATCTTATTTTCATTAAAATATCAATAGTATCATTTCATCGGATTATATTTTTATTAATATCTTTTTGAATCTCTTGCGAGCCTGACCATGTTTAAGTTATCTTTCACTAAATTATAAACGTTCTAAACTAATTAAAAGAAGGTATTTTATTTAATCTCTATTTTTATAAATTAAAATAGATGATATGAAATTAAAAAAATTGTAAATAGTGTAAATCAATTTAAAAATGCACTTAAACAACTTATAAACAAAACTTTTTTTAATAAAAAAAAAAAAAAAAAAAAACACTTTTTTCCCATTCACACTCACATTTCACACCCACATATACACCGTCTTGACAACAATTCGGCAACTTAGGCCACATAAGACTTTATACTCGTTATAAACAAAACTTATTATAAACAGTAGATTTAATGTAATGTTAAGATTCTTGTAAATATTGTCTATCAATAAACTCATTATTATTATTATGATTTCATTTCTCTCTCTCTTTGATCAAGAGTCAACTATTGTCATATAATCTCTCTTATAATATTAAATAATATTTATAATAGATATTGGATTAACTTTTTTTCTTCTTTTTTAGATGCTGTCCATCTACCTACTTGAATACGTCTAAAGAAATGCAGAAAGGATATCTTCGAGAAGAGGCTACGAGAATCAGTCGCGAGCAGGTTATTTTGAGTCACAACGAGCCACTTCAATTATTTAATGAAGTCATTTTATGGAATAAGTCAAGTAAGCCCAGCGTTTATTTTAAAGGAGACTCAGGTTAATTAGCTAAAGAGAAGTGGTTTTGGTTTATCGAAATAAGTAATTGAGGGTAGTTTCAGGACAATCTAGTATCAAGAAAATAATTTTATAATGATTCATTTTTTATCTAATAAAAAAAATAAAATTATGATCAGAAATTTAAATACTTTCTCTCTAACTGTTATATATATTTCATATACATTATTTTCATTCACATATATTCATAAAAAATTATAGTGTAGTTTAGTAATATTTATTATTTAATATCATTACACAAGAATATAATTAAGTAGGTAGGAGTGATTCCCAACTTTTTTTTCCCCCAAATTCCCAAAATTTTTTCTTAAATCGAACAAATATAAAATTTTTCAAAAAATTTATATAGACCATATTCAATAATATTGTAGAATTAATGTAGATTTTAAATAAAATTACAATAAAGTTTGCATAACAAATAATGCAACTTATATTTTTCCAAAATTTTCGCTTTTCTCAATCGATTTTTTTTTAATTGTAATTGTACACTGTGATGTTGTTATTTTATCTTTAATATATATAAAAAAAAAGAAATATTGTAATAATAAATAATTAAATAAATAAAAGTCAATTTATTTATATAGAAAAACAACATCAATTGATATAATTACAATGCGCGATTGTTGGGAAACACTGATATTGGTTATTTTCATTTCTCTATGTTATTTCTTTTGACACTAAATTTTGTTATTCAAAATTTTTAACATTTAAATATAAATTGTTTAAAAGAAATGAAAATTAACCTATACCCCTCTCATAAAATACAGGCCCTTTCTTCCTCCCCCTTTTTTTTCTCTTCTAGGATAGATTACTGGTCACCTGTTGGTCTGAGAAACCTTCATTCAAGTCATGTAATGAGGTGTGTTCCTTCCATTGCCATTTGGGCAATCCTTTAGTTGATAGACATAAACAAAGGGATGGGTTTTTAGCTATTAGGGCCTCTCTTTCAGTATTCTTCGAGCGATTCGATGGATGGATTGGATCATCAAGGTATTGACAACCCCTACCCCCTTACATTAGAATTAGATAGATATTTATTTATTCATAGAAAGTTAATTATTTAAAATCTGAAAAGTTATAGAATAAAAAAAAAGTTAAAAACTTGCTTCACAAATATTCAAAGGTCTTTTATTTTTAAGGTTTAATCTGAGTCTCCTATTTATATTTTTATTTTTAATGTTGGCAACAAAGGCGTAGTTAAGGCATTTTTAGGGCAAAACTAATAATAATAAATTTTTGAAATTTTTAAAATTGAAAAAATTCAAATTAGTCTATTATGTTTATAATTATCTTTTTCTTTTTTACATATTTTCATAATTAATCATTTTTTACCATCAAATATGTTAAAAGGCTCTGGTAATATCTTTGAGATTAAATCACATTTCAACCAAAAAAAATAAAATAAACGGATTAATCAAAGTTTAAAAAGAATTTCTTTTGCCTTCTTTAAATGAAATTCGCTAAACTCAAATGAGCCCTTTTGGCTACGCCTTTGTCATGCGGATCCCAATACTGTTCAGTGTTTATTCTAAATGAAAATATTTTAGTTATTTCCTAATTGAAAAGTCGTGTTTTAAAATTAGAAAATTAGAACTCATTCATTATATTCTATATTTTTCATTATGAGGGGAATTTTAACTCCGAACTTTTTGGATCCGCCTTTGCCATAGTATAATTTCATTTTTTTTTTAGTTAATTACCAAAAGCAAAATAAAATTATTATTTGGAATTTTTTAAAATTTAATTAATACTCGACGTTTCGGTCAGATTGGCGACCATCCTCAGAGCCGATATGAGTCAATAAAACTCCTGAAAAGTCGAAAGGCTCAAAGGTGTAAACAATTTATTGCCATTTAGTAAGGACCATAGGCTATGCGAGTCAAGGTTAGCCTATGGTCCTTATTAAATGGCAATAAATATTTTACACAATTGCACCATTTGGCTTTTCAGGGGTTTTATTGTCACATTTCAGCACTGAGGATGGTCGCAAATGTGACCGAAACGTCGCCTTGAAATGCCTAATAAACGAAATAAAAATAGCTGCATTCACTCTTTCTTTATTCCTTACTACTTTATTTTATTTAAAATATTTTCAAAATTTGAATTCATGAACTAAATGTTCTACATTAACTTATTTATCATTTTATTTGAATAATTCAAATGCTAGTGAAGTAATATTTATTCGCTAGTTTTCCATATGCTCTAATTAATATGTATCTACTTCTTTATTTTGCTTTTGAAACATTTTACTACATTTAAGAGATATTCTTTTGTAAAGATTATTTGTAAACAAGAACTCTTTCGGACCTCTGTTGCTAGAAAACATAGGCTATGCGCTAACTCTTTATTCCCCTGTTAGGTAGAATAGTCTAGTGACTAGAGGAAAGAAACGAGTTCTTGGTTATTATTTTTTTTTTTAATTTATTGATGAAACTCAAAAACTGAAACTTGTCACGTTTCATTGAATTCTTGATTCTGATCACATAGATTTCGAACAGCAAGTGAATATAAAGATTCTCTTGTGGAGAGTAATCGCCAAACACTTCGATTAATGACTAATAGTTTTAGGCAGGAACTTCTTCATCAGTACTCGGTTCAGTTCGGATCTTTGTGTTAAGATGATAATTTCAATGAAAATACAACAAGTTTCTATTCGGACAAAATTTATTATTAATTATTTCGGCCAAAATTTGATACTGCATGTTGTTTTTCTTTTTCTTCTTAGATCAGGGATTGTTAGAGGTGAGGGGGATCACTCTCCCTGGGCGCCAAATATCTTAGCTTAGGTCCTTTTAGCTTAACTTCTCTAAAATATGAATGATTTATTTGATTTTGGGAGAGTGATCACACTTAATGATTTTGCACTTGTGCACACTTAAATAAATAATTAACGACCCTTTTTGAGGAAGCAGTCCTCGATGGTTTGACACAAACAATCACGATACAAATTCACAACACATTTTTTGTGAAAGATTTGCACTTTTTGTCTTCTTCTCTCCTTATTCCCGCGATGCGGAGTCGGCGGACCTAACTTTCTCTCTCCAACCCTATCATGCGTTTTTGCGACCGGAAGAAATAGGGCAGACCGGCCCGTCACACGGCCTGACGCCTGTTGAAAAGAGGAAGGAAGAGACATACGCAGGACAATGAACTGAGTGACTGCCTGTCCCAGCTCGGGCAGCTCGTGGTCGCCATCCAAGTACCCACAAGACGTCGGCTCCTGAGCGATTATTTTGTCATTAAATGCATTTTATGTGAAGAATAAAAAATATTGTTCCGGAAGATCATTCTTTTTATCTCAATGAAGATTAAGATGATAATGAAGAATATTTATCAAGTAAAAAAAAAAAAATACAGAAGTTCTCAATCAAGATAATCCGATTTTTCGACATCTGCTTAAGCTTACGAAATCACATTACTTTGATTTGATGAAAAAAATAAATATTTTAGTAAGAAAATACATTTTTGGCATTAATTGTGGTTTATTTTTTTGTTAGTAGGCCTAATTATTAATACAATTAAATTTAAACTATCATATGACTCTAGTTGAAACATTATATGAAAATCAAAAAAATAAATTAAAAACTCTAGACCATAACAATGTAAAATTTATTAATTCAAATAAACGAAAAAGTTAGGTACCGCTGGGACTCGCCCCAGGAATTTTCCGAATTGTACTCATGCCCTACTAGTATCACAGTCGCTTATTTGAATTTGAAAGATCCGTGGTGTGACTTCCGGCGGTACCTACCTTTTGCGCTTATTCGAATTAATAAATATTCTGTTATATGTTGACATTCATGTGTCATTTAAGTTTTTGTGGTTTGATTTATTATTATTATTAGGAGAATTTTTAATTATAGACCACATTTTGTTTTAAATAGGTGAAACTTATTACGTAGTGATTTCAAATTAATTTTTTAAATTTTCATATACAGGGTAATTACAATGTCTCGGCCACTATTTTTGATGTCGGCTTCAGAACTTGTGATCGAAATATTGAAATTTGTATAGTTAATTTGAATTATTAATTACTAACTACTGCGAATGCTAAAAAAATCTTTTATAACACCTTTTTTTTTCTTTGTTTTACTTCTAAAAATAACAATCGTAAAAATTTAAATCATTTGTATTTTCTTTTCAACTTTTTCAAAGCCAATTCCAATTCATAATTAATTCAGCAAAAGAAAATTTACTCTTTTAGATTCTTTTGTTTAGATAGTAACTTTTTCTTTTTCTGGAATGATATCTTTAGTATTTTACCAACCTTGATAACACACATGTTCATAAAAAAAAGAATATTGTCGCTTATTATTATTACTATTATTTTTTTTTACTTGTTTGATTATTCAACGTCTTTTAAGAACCTTCCTTTAAATATTTAAAAAACCTTGTGATTTACTTCCCCTAATGTTTTAACTTAATTACTGATTGGAATGTAGTGGGTTTAGAGAGAATAGATAGATCTATCTATATTAAATCAATAAAAGCACCTTTCTACTTCTAATTATTGGTTCTCTATTAAAACGCCTATAAATTTATCGACCTGTCGATTAAATTTTAATCATTCTACATAAGGCTTTGTGAAATTCAAATAACAGTCATTAATAAAATTAGAAACTTATTATTATTTTTTTTTTTTTACTTTGAAAGACAACTCTGATAAAATTTTATAAATTAAAAAAATTATTCATAAGTTAAAAAATACTAAACAAATAAAAGAGGAATTATTTTTCGAACAATGGCCAGATCTCTGGAGGTATTATTTTTTCAAGAGCAGTTCATGAGCCGCTTAGCTCTGAAATATGTAGACAAAGCTAATGTTCACCCATGCGGTTTCTTCATATGATTATTTGATTGTGTTTTTTTTTTTTTTAAGATGATGAAAATTTTTATTAAAAATTTGCGAAGTTTTAATACGAAAGCTTTTTTTTTTTTTAAACATTATTTGATTGTTGTTAATCGAAAACACCCAGGTGGATTTTAACTTTGTCTCTCGCTGTACAGTTATTGAGAAAGTTGAAGCACACACTGTCATCCAGGTGTCGGTGTCAGCGGTATAGGCGTAGCCACGGTGGGGGAGGGGGGGGGTTTCCAATCCACTCATAGGATCCACTCTTCGTTGACTAAAGACATAACTCAGACACTCTTTAAATGAAAATCGTTTGAATGTTCTAGCTCTCTTAAATATTCACAAAGATAGTGAAATTACGCCAAATGACGTAATAGAGAGGTTTAAAAAAAAACTCAGAAAATTGTAATTTCAATTGTAAAAAAAAAGAGAAAGTAAAATATTGACATTTTCTAGTTTATTTTTGCAATTGTATAGTATTTTAAAAAAGAAAAGTATTTTTTCTAGTATCATTAATTTTATCAGTAGATTAGTTGATTCTTACTAATCATTGTTGTAATATATTTCCTATAGAATCAGTGGCGTCATTTCAACTTTTTCTTGGGGGGGAGGGGCAAACCTTTTTTTTTTTTTAAATTTTCCTACAAATAGTTACTCTAATTTGGCCAAAAGAAATTTAATTTAATTAATTGTTTAATTTTGTAGAGTTAATATACACGTAGATATATTTTGAAATATTTTATTTATATAATAATATAAAATTTTTGGATTTGGGAAGAATAAAACCAGCGTTGTCGAACACCTTTACACTTTTATTCAAGCAGATGTTTCGGTAACCATAACGGTTGCCATCCTCAGTGCCAATGAAAGCTACAAACAAAATTTTTATGATGAGCGTTTAACATTTCTGCATTGAAAAATAATATATTATACATTTTTACTAACTTACTTTTTCAAGTGTTCCTGTCATATATTATAATAATGTTGTATGGTATAGGAAGCATCAGCCTGGAGCGCTCAGCAAGTAATGACATAAATTTTTTTTTTTTTTTTTGTTTCTCAGCAAAATATTCTAATAACAAAAAAAAAAAAAAATTTATGTCATTACTTGCTGAGCGCTCCAGGCTGATGCTTCCTATACCATACAACATTATTATAATATATGACAGGAACACTTTTGAAAAGTAAGTTAGTAAAAAATGTATAATATATTATTTTTCAGAAATGTTAAACGCTCATCATAAAAAATTTTGTTTGTAGCTTTCATTGGCACTGAGGATGGCAACCGTTATGGTTACAGAAACATCTGCTTGAATAAAAGTGTAAAGGTGTTCGACAACGCTGGTTTTATTCTTCCCAACTCCAATCTCACATACCTAGCATACAACTTAATTTATATAAAATTTTTTTTTGCTGCATATGGCTCTAATTTTTTTTTTTTGACTCCTTAATGGATCAGGATAAAGAAATTTTTTTTTTTTTTAAACACTCAAACTTATATCTCATTTACCACGCACACATCCACACAGCTTTTTTGGCAACTTAGGCCCGTTATATTAATAATCAAGAGTCGCGGGAGCGACTCGTCGCCGAGCATGTGAAAAGCAAAAGAAAGCAAAGAAACTCTTAATACTACCATTTAGTTGACATTCCAATAGATGCCAATGGCCCATTGCATTTAGATGGACGAGTCGTCCCTAGACTATATTATCAAGAATGATTTTAAATCCTTAATAAAAGATAGGGACGTGAAAAAATTTTTTTGAGAAACTTTTCTCTTTCTGGGCGAATATCTCAAAAAGTTTTTAAGATATCGGAGCCAAATTTTTTTATATTAAACTAGAATAAATAAGGATTATTTTGAGCACGAATTCAAAAAAAAATTCCAGTCCCATAAAGAATGGCAGAGGCTCAAAGTTGAGATTTTGCCGATTTCGGAAGGTCAAAAAGTTAGTCTCTTATTTTTCCTTTTTTTTTTTTTTCATTCTTTTCTTCAATTTTCAAATTTTTAGACAAAGCTACAGGTTTCCCTGCTGGACCGATTTGGTTGAAATTTAAAATACAAATAGGTACTATCAAAAACCCGATACCTTTGATATAAAATTTCATTTTGGATCAAAAGTGACTTTTTGAGAGGTATTCAAAATTTCAAATTTGTCCTATCTTTAACATGGCGAAAAGACAATATTGACTATTTTGCTCCCTGATGACGTCATCTAGGAACATATCTATTAATATTAGTAATTTTCATCCCTAATGGAATAACAATTTTTAGGATAAATCCATTCAGATAGAAATACAATAGATTAACGTGATAAGAAGTGCTACCAACATAACAAAAATAAAAAACCTAAAATTTTATAAAATTTGTGAAATCCTATGTTTATCGTTTCGAATGGATACCAAACGATGTATTTACATTCTACCAACATAACAAAAATAAAAAACCTAAAATTTTATAAAATTTGGTGAAATCCTATGTTTATCGTTTTGAATTAATACCAAACGATGTATTTACATTCTACCAACATAACAAAAATAAAAAACCTAAAATTTTATAAAATTTAGGCAAATACTATGTTTATCGTTTTGAATGGATACCAAACGATGTATTTACATTCTACCAACATAACAAAAATAAAAAACCTAAAATTTTATAAAATTTAGGGAAATACTATGTTTATCGTTTTGAATGGATACCAAACGATTTATTTTACATTCTACCAACATAACAAAAATAAAAAACCTAAAATTTTATAAAATTTAGGGGAAATCCTATGTTTATCGTTTTGAATAGATACCAAACGATGTATTTACATCCTACTAACATAACAAAAATAAAAACCTAAAATTTTATAAAATTTGGTGAAATCCTATGTTTATCGTTTTGAATAGATACCAAACGATGTATTTACATTTACCAACATAACAAAAATAAAAAACCTAAAATTTTATAAAATTTGGTGAAATCCTATGTTTATCGTTTTGAATTGATACCAAACGATGTATTTATTTTTACTGTTTGGAATGCATATTAAAATATCTATTCATGGGATAACTTAATATTTAATAAACAAAAATTATTAAATAATATTTTAAATGCAATATTTCACAAAAAGAAGTGAAATCTCAGCCAAAAACATCGGAGATGCAAAAAGGAGCGCCTCGCATTATTTTTGCCCAGCGTCGAGGTGAAATCAAAAAAATGCGCCTCGCTTTTCTGATTTATATAAAAGCGAGGATATATGAAACAGAAATAAAATTCTGTAGGGGTTTTATTTGAGTGAAAATATTTCCTCGCTTTTATATAAATCAGAAAAGCGAACGCATTTTGATTTCACCTCGACTGGGCAAAAATATGCGGGCGCCCCTCTCCGATGAAGTTCGGCCGAGATATATATATTTGGGGTTCAGGCATTCTTATTTAAGCTACGTAGTATCCAAATGGCTTAAATAAATTCATCCAGGCTGCCAAGGATCCGAACCCGCAACCCTTGGTATTTAAGGCCAGCACGCTAACCCCTACACCAAGCCCGCGGGCATAAGGGAAATTATAATTTAAGATGTAAAATTAGTAAACATTGCAAAATATTTATATTTTGTTCCCCGCCTTAACCATTTCTCCTATTATTCTTGCCGCTCAGGGGCCCATATCTTGTGGGAGCTGCGAGCTGGGACACAGTCCTGTTCTTTTTATGCCTGTCTCTTACTTCCTCTTTTCAACTGGCGTCAGACCACCGTGCGACGAGCCGGCCTGTTCCTCCTTCTCGGCCGCAAAAACGCATGATAGGGTTGGAGGGAAAAATTGAGGTCCGCCGACCCCGCATCGCTGGAATAAGGAAGAGGACAGAAAGAAGAAGAAGAAGATTTTATTTCTTTCTCGGCCCGGGAATGTACTCTTAATTATGTCCATACTCAAGCTCCATATTCGAACCAAAACGTCAGCCGAGAAAGAATAAAATTACTGATTTCAATCTCTCATTTTTAAAATCTAAGAATTGCCCTTTATGGTTTTTTTTCGACATCGAATTTTTGACATGAATCCAATACTTTCTCTCTCTATATATATACATAAATACATAGGTAAGAGAAAGTAAAAAGTAAAAATTTAATAATACGCCTGTAGATAGGCAACCTTTTAGAGAAGCTATTTATTACTTTCTCTTACCTATGTATATATGTAATATATATATAGAGAGAGAAAGTATTGGATTCATGTCAAAAATTCGATGTCGAGATTTTGATGGATCTTCACGTTTTGAGGTCCCCTGAATCCAAAAAAGTGGTTTTCGCGACATGGTCTGTCTGTGGGTGGGTGGGGGTGGGTGTGTGTTCAATTTTAAGCATGAAGGAATTGAGCTATGAGGCTGAAATGCTATATTTAAGTTAAACACCCCCCGGGACCGGAAAAATAAGCTTTTAATCAAAATCGACCAAAGAGTACTAGTACTTTACTGATGTACTTTTTCAGTTTTTTTCGATTTTCTCAAAATTTGCTCCAACGATTTTTTTTTAAATTCAAAAATCAATTAATTTCTAGATTCTCTTTAAAATGTATATTCTCATTTTGCAATTGAAATCTTCTGAAGACCACTTTACTCTTGTATTTCATAGGGAAGATAGGAGAAATGGTTGCCATGGTAACAAAATATAAATATTTTCTCATACTTATAAATTTTACATCTGAATTCAAATGTTCCGTACTGTCGGGAACTAAATATATGTCGACACAAAAAATCTGGTGTGACAAGCACAGAACACAACTTTCGATTACCGAAGGTAAGAAAAAGGTGTGTGCTGTGCGCCAGTCACACCAGATTTTTTTTTACTGTTTTTTACATTAAAAAAAGCAATATTTAAAGCCGAGAGAAAAATTCGTCGGAAGCTGTTGAGAGTATGTTAATTAAGTTTGTACGGTTGGTATATTTAAAAAATAATTTACTAATGCCATAATATGTATATTTTTACATGAAATATCTATCCTCCTGAGATTCAGAGGGACACCAAGAAGATCCCAGAGGACCATATCATCCTCGAATAAGCTCGAGCACAAACTCAAATTAGCAGAGATTCTCATTCATTGCAAATATATCCTGGACAAAGTGAAACTCAGGGGGTAATTAGCTCTATTCACATGGAGCTGTTTTATTTATATTTACGTCTCAATATCCTTGTTATCTCTAGAGGATAATTTAATCAATTAAAAGAATTATTAGGCTACAAGTGGAAAAATATGAAAATAAAACTTCAAAGATATAGATCTGGAAGTAAGACTGAGATAGACTCTCAAATTGTTTAGCCACGCTATGATGATGGTTAAAATATCGAGAGAGGAATTAGGAAAGAATTTGTGAAATCTTTAATATTTTCTTCTTATTATTGAATATTTTGAAGTATCAGCCTAGTATCAAAGAATAGAATTAATCGGTTTATGAAATTTTTTTTTTTTTTTTTTATTTAAAGTCTCTTTCAACAACTGAGGCCTTTTAGGTCCCCTCCATATTTTTCTAAATTATTTGGTATCCCACATAAATCAGGAAAATTTCAATTTTTGAAACAGAAAGCAGCCACCTTATCCCTAGCACAAGAAAATTGTTCTAAGATAATTTACAGTAGGAATTAGAAAATAAAATTACATCAATATATACGCAAAGAGGATTTTCTAATTTTCGTCTCAAAATTCCAATAATTTACTGAGTTATTATTAAGATTTTTTTTTTAAGTCTTTTTGGCATCTTAGACGATGTAGACTTTAAACGATACTTATATTTACGATATACCAGGTAGGCCTATTATTTATTTATACCATTTGTTATTTAAATAAATTCATAGGATTCTCAGTAGTCCGATTCTACTCCCCTTGGCTTTTAGAGGATCAATATTGATATTTGTCAACATCTCTAAACTCTGGTCTATAGAAGGGAGGTATTTTTATGGACTTTCGTTTCTTGTGATACAACAATTCAAAGTTGAATTTATAAAATTTTTTGAAAAAAAAAAAGATCGAATGATGAAAAATGAAGTGATTCAAGAGGGAAAATTTACTAAAAAAAAAAAAAAAAGGTAAAATGAAATGAATTTTGTAAAAGAAATTTTATTCAGGGGGAGGGGTAGTTGTAAGTTGTGACATAATATTTGTAGAGAGGTTTGTTTGTATGTGACTAACTGTGTCATGGCAGGGGAACTAGAAAATCATCAAAAAAAAGCTTTACGTAATATGTGGACGACCCCTAATTAATGTTTACTTTTTTTTTTTTCTACAAATAGATGGTTGCTCTTTTTTCTATGCCTATTGGCGTTAACTCTCTCTCTCTCTATCTTTATCTCTCACTCACTCTAGCGTGAGACTCTGTCCTTGGGGAAAAGGCGCTAGATGCATTGCTTGAAGATGAACCCTCCAAGGGACAGGTAAGTACCTTCCTTTGCATATTAATATTTAATAATTCAATTAAAGAATATACAATCAAGTTATTATTTGCATATAAATTAGAATGAAGCTTAGGAATGGGGTTCATCTCGTTCTAATCATCATTCGAACAACTGCCTAAACGACCAATTATTTTAAATGGCTTCGTTATAAATACAATTAAAATAAAGTATTTTTATTTATTGTATCTATTATTAAAACAAAATTGAACGCAGATTTTTTTTAAAGTAAAAATATACTGGGAATTTTTTTAAGGCAAAAATATACTCTTCAAACAGAAAACAAAAGTGAAATCATTTAAGAAGAAATAGCCTGCTAGGACCATTAGCGGTTCAAATAATTGTGCAACTTAATCAAAAATAAGCTTTAAATAAATGGTGTGACTGGTAATCGAAAGTTGTGTTCTGTGCTTGTCACACCAGATTTTTTGTGTCGACATATATTTAGTTTCCGCCAGTACGGTACATTTGAAATCAAAATGTAAAATTTATAAATTTAAGAAAATGCCCCCTAGTTTGGCGTAATAGGTAGCGTGCCTACCTCCTATACCAAACGTCGCGGGTTCGGACCCAGGCAGTCCGAAGATTTTATTTAAGCCATTTGGATACCAGATGGCTTAAATAGAAATGCCTGAATCCCCAATATATATATTACTTACAACGGTTATCGTCTAAAGTCTTAAATGGCCTGAGTTGCGGAAAAGACTGTGTGAATGTGTGTGTGTGAGTGTGAGTGTGAATGAGAAAAAAAAGTGTGAAATATAAGAAAATATTTATATTCTGTTACTATGACAACCGAAATGGTTGCCTCATCTTTCCTATGAAGTACAAGAGAAAAGTGTGCTTCAAAAGATTCAAGGGCAAAATGAGAAAATTCATTTCAAATATAAATATTTTCCCATACTAATAAATTACATCTCGAATTCAAATGTACAGTACTGTCGGAAACTAAATATACTGTATGTCGACACAAAAAATCTGGTTGACAAGCACAGAACACAACTTTCGATTACAGAAGGTAAGAGATTTTTTGTGTGTTTATTGATTCATTGGTGGATCCAATATACACACACTCACCAAAAAAAATTGTGAAATCTGCCTAAGTTTCTAAAGTGTTTAAGGATATATTAAATTGAATTTTGTGATATACTGTAGAGTAAAAAATATTCCCTGTAATCGAGAGGCTAGAGTTGTTGACAAATATCAATAATGATAGTCTGGAAGCCACGGGGCGCGGGTTCGGTGAATTTATTGAAATAATTTGGTTACCAAATGGTATAAATAGATATAGATACCGAAAAAGACCTTAAAAAAAAATAATAATAATAAAGTCTATAGGTGCCGAAAAGATTAAAAAAAAAAAAAGAATTTCACAAAAAGCCAGCTAGAATTTTTGAGTTGTGCCACTTAGTAAGCGATAAGACATATCGACGCTCTCAGTAGAAAAGTTTCTAACTCCACTTTTTTTTGAAAATCATATTTTTGTATTTTCTGTTGAAAAATATCATAAGGATATGCCCTGAACTGGGTAAGATCTTGATTCAAATTTTTCAGTTTGAAAAGTTGCCGCACAAAGTGTTTAACAGTGGCTCTATCAATGACAATGAAATGATTTTTGGCTCTCCTGAAAAATAAACACAAATGGAGTTAGGCACTTTGCTAATTAGAACGTCGATATGAAGTTTATTTGCAGCTGACAGAATTTGCTGAGAGAATATGTCCTTTTATTAAACCCCTTTTATATGTAAGATAAACTAATGCTATTTTAACATAATAAATTTTAACCTATGTTGATGATTATAAATGAGACCAAAATGTAATCTTGAAAAGGTGTACGGAATTATTTATTTATTGTTAGCATCTGACTAAACAAAAAAATAACAATTATTACTACACTCATTATTACTACATGTACCTATATATGGTATATTCAGTAAACGATGAATTAGGTAATATTTAAATTTTTGTAAATGAAAAAAAGAAGGGGATGGGAGAAAAAACGAAGGGGCAGGGAGAAAGAAAATAGAAGGTCCATATTTGCAGAAAAAATTGACTCATTTGTGACTCTCATTCTCGTTTCCCCCTTCGATTGGTGCGTGTATAGAATGCTTATTTTTTCAACATTGACTGGAGGGTGGTGCTGGTATATTTTAACTTATTAAAGTTTAAATGACAAACGTTTTCCCTCGTATGTATAGAACCAGAGAGAGAGAGAGTCTATATCTCTCTGGTGTTGCTAAACGGATAACGAATACATGTATGGAAATGGGTCGATGACACTCAGAGCTCAGTGTATAGGGAGAGAGAAGAGGAGCGAGCAAGAAACTTGCCGAAGAAAGAAAGAGACAGAGAGATGTGGACGTGAATGGAAAGCATATAGGATTCTCTATCTCTATCCCACTCTCACGCACACAATGGGACACACGCAGCATGCAGGCTGCGTGCACGCAACACGCAAAGGGCATTGACGTTTGCGACAAGTCGAAGCACAGGTGCGCGATGTGCCAGATAGTTTCTAGTAGTGTTCGAAAACTAGTGATATGACTAAGAAAGAATCTTTTCTGTTTTTTTTTTTATGTTAATCTCTTGGAGCTGAAGATGGAAGAAGAAAAGTATAAAAATTGTATAATCAGAGATTAATTTTAAAATATAGTCTCTGATTTTTATCAAAAGGGATTATAAAAAAAAAAAAATGTTAAAGAATTTGAAGATTTAGTGGAGAAAAAATATTAGTTATTATAGTAAATTAATGATAAAAGATCTCCATTTGTTATTAATAATGAGTTAGAAATAACAGAGTTATACTCTGCTTAACACTATACTAATAAGCTTTAGAAATCCATTTACTAATAATACTCACTAATAGTGAACTAGAAAATTTATCCGACCGAATCTATATAGTAAATAAGAACAAGCTTAACCTTCGGACTAAAAAAATTAGTTCTTTCACAAACAATTAGCTATCTGAGAAATAGTAGTAGTAGTAGTAGTAATTTTCTTGGCCTCCAACCGTTGGTAATTTCTATCTGAGGAATAAGGAGTTTTCTGAAGTTAGAAGGGGAGTTAGAAACTTAAATTAATAAAGACATAAAAATTATTAAAGATAAAAATTGAAATTAATTTAAATACATATTAAGGTGCGTACACATCTGGGCTGTGCTGCGCTCGCGGGCACCATGTTCGTTAGATTAGTACGGGTTTTGAGATGCTCGCGAGCTGCTCAAACCCGTACTAATCTAACGAACATGGTGCTCGCGAGCGGAGCAGAACGCAGATGTGTACGCACCTTTATATTTAAAATAATTAATTAAAAATAATTTTTTACAAAAATTTAAAAATTTCCAAAAAATAAAGAAGATAAACGGTTTGCATTCCAATTTGCCAATGGTTCCAAACTTCACATTGGTTTTGACATATCGTCATATGGCTAAATTACCAACGGTTGGAGGCCAAGAAATTACTACTACTACATATCGCCAATGGGTCGTTTTGATAACTTACCTACCCCAACATTAAAATAGCCTCCCTATGGGAACATGGTGTTTGTCCTTCAGCTATTTTAATGCTGAAGGACAAACACCATGTATTTCCCCATAGGGAGGCTATTTTAATGTTGGGGTAGATAAGTTATCAAAACGACCTATAGCTGATACTTGTGTTTCTAATATCACCCCTTTTTTAAGCCTTATACAGAACTTTGGCTCTTGGCTAAATAACATCGACCTGGGCTCTTTTTTAATCATTTGATTAGCCTAACTAAATGTGAAAATACTCGAAAGTCAAAGTTAAGTAGCTTATCCGTTCGATAGCTAGTTAACTAGATGTGAAGAAACCGGCCCTAAGTATGAAATAGTGAACTTGTATTATGATTTAAGAAGATCCCAGACTAATTTGTATTTTTAAAAGGATAACCATTTATTTTAGATTACGAATCTAGGGGATATATATATATATTTTGACAAAATAAATCTCTTTATAAAGACGAAAACTTTAATTAATTCTGAAAACAAAAATCCTTGGTGCCTTAGCTTCCTTCATCGCAGAAACAAAAGAATTATAATTATTTATATCTATATTCATTCAAGAAAAAGAATATTTTATTAGAAAATAAGCGAGATGGGATAAAAAAAAAAATAGAATCTAAATATGAGAAAATATTGAAATGTTATGTGACAAATCTCATTTCGTGTAGGTTGGTAATCTTTAAACAAAGCAAAAAAGTCCTCGGAAATCTAATAAGAATCCCTGGAGTATATCGAGAAAAGGAATCTTTGATCTTACCATTACTTTAGTTTTGTGTACGTATATCTTGGGTTTTAACTAAAAAAAAAAAAAAAAAGATTGCTTCTTCCTTTTGTATGCTCTTTTTTAATAAAGGTATAGATTAAGTAAAATAATGCTTAGAAAGAGATGAGATTTTTTTTATTAGAGAAAATAAAGTTTTCAACTTAACGCCCTTAAAATCAATCAACAGTAATTACGGTATATTGAAAATCAGAAGCTCAAAATATTTTACATGTCCCCTAATTATTTCTTGCTAATCCGGCCTAATCGGGACCGGCCCTATGGCGGATTCTGAAAATGCCGGATTACTCAAAACATGATGGCAATGCAATGGGGGCTATCATTGCTTTTATATTTTCTTAACCTCAATTATTATATTTTAAAATAATTAAAAATGAAGAAAGGGGGCATCATTCTTCGTCTTGCTCCACTTCCTTTGACTATACACGTATGTGTAATATTGAAAATTTTAACACACTACAAAAACAAAATTGAATACATAGATCTCTTTTGGTCCCCTGGCCGGGCCCGGGGGGGGGGCGGGACGCGGAAGGCGGCGGGGGGGGCTCGTAGCGGAAGGAGATAATCCAAATAAATAGGCCTGAAAATCATCTCCGGATTTTTATTTTTCTTCATTCTTCTCAAAAGAAATTATCGTAAATTGTATTGCCACATTGTATTTTTAAGAATGCCGGATTGGTGTTTGTTTTCGAGAATTCTTTTTCAAATATTAATGTGTAACAATGCCCTCGGGGCTTGGATTAGCTGGTATGCCGGAGTATCGAAGTCCGGATTAGCAAGATTATAATTTTTTGCTTCTCGTAACTTCTCCTTTTCAATGAAGAATTGAAGATGCTCAGAAGAAATAATTTTTTTTATACTCTGCAAATAGTTTCACTCAACAAACTGATATTAAAATGATGTAGAAATGATGAGAGTTCCGGGAGATTAGAAATGTAACAAAATTTATATTTTTTCTATGAAAAAAGGAAATGATTTTTCACTTTAAGTTAATACGTACTGTATATGATAAAAAATTCCTTTAATTAAATTAAATTTAAATATTTTTAAAACATATTTGATATTTATTAAATCCAAATCTGAAAAGAATTGCCTCACTCGGGAATCGAAGTAAGGATCAACAGAATGGTACACTGATTTGTGACTTGTGATTCGATTTTCAACTGACAATTGTGAGTAGTCAACAAATAAGCTTGTTTTAATCTGTAGTTAGATTCCCGGATGAAGCAATTTTTTCAGATAATTTTTTTTTAATAATTAGGCCTATTACTTTCTCTTACCTATGTATATATGTAATATATATATAGAGAGAAAGTATTGGATTCATGTCAAAAATTCGATGTCGAGATTTTGATGGATCTTCACGTTTTGAGGTCCCCTGAATCCAAAAAAGTGGATTTCGCGACATGGTCTGTCTGTGTGTGTGTGGGTGTGTGTGTGGGTGGGTGTGTGTGTGGGTGGGTGTGTGGGTGGGTGTGTCTGTGTTCAATTTTAAGCATGAAGGAATTGAGCTATGAGGCTGAAATTTTATATTTAAGTTAAACATCCTCCTGGACCGGAAAAATAAGCTTTTAATCAAAATCGGCCAAAGAGTACTAGTACTTTACTGATGTACTTTTTCAGTTTTTTTCGATTTTCTCAAAATTTGCTCCAACGATTTTTTTTTAAATTCAAAAATCAATTATTTTTTAGATGCTCTTTAAAATGTATATTCTCATTTTGCGATTGAAATCTTCTGAAGACCACTTTACTCTTGTATTTCATAGGGAAGATAGGAGAAATGGTTGCCATGGTAACAAAATATAAATATTTTCCCATACTTATAAATTTTACATCTGAATTCAAATGTTCCGTACTGTCGGGAACTAAATATATGTCGACACAAAAAATCTGGTGTGACAAGCACAGTACACAACTTTCGATTACCGAAGGTAAGAGAAAGTTGTGTGTTGTGCGCCAGTCACACCAGATTTTTTTACTTTCTCTTACCTATGTACAGTATATATGTAATATATATATAGAGAGAAAGTATTGGATTCATGTCAAAAATTCGATGTCGAGATTTTGATGGATCTTCACGTTTTGAGGTCCCCTGAATCCAAAAAAGTGGTTTTCGCGACATGGTCTGTCTGTGGGTGGGTGGGTGTGTGGGTGGGTGGGTGGGTGTGTGTGTGTGTGTGTGTGTTCAATTTTAAGCATGAAGGAATTGAGCTAGGAGGTTGAAATTTTATATTTAAGTTAAACACCCCCCGGGACCGGAAAAATAAGCTTTTAATCAAAATCGGCCAAAGAGTACTAGTACTTTACTGATGTACTTTTTCAGTTTTTTTCGATTTTCTCAAAATTTGCTCCAACGATTTTTTTTTAAATTCAAAAATCAATTATTTTTTAGATGCTCTTTAAAATGTATATTCTCATTTTGCAATTGAAATCTTCTGAAGACCACTTTACTCTTGTATTTCATAGGGAAGATAGGAAAAATGGTTGCCATGGTAACAAAATATAAATATTTTCCCATACTTATAAATTTTTCATCTGCATTCAAATGTTCCGTACTGTCGGGAACTAAATATATGTCGACACAAAAAATCTGGTGTGACAAGCACAGAACACAACTTTCGATTACCGAAGGTAAGAGAAAGTTGTGTGCTGTGCGCCAGTCACACCAGATTTTTTATCTATGTATTAAATATTTTGCAAAATTTTCTTAATCAAATTAATAATTTATTTTCTCAATCTAGAAGTGTAAATTGAAAAATAATTTCATTTTTTTCAAAGGAGAAAAATATATTAATTTTGTTACATTTCTAATCTCCTCGAACTCTCATCATTGCTACATCATTAATTTCGAGAAAAATAAATAATTTTTAGAAGGAAGAGATTAAATTGTAAGCCTGTTGCTTTGATGTAAACAATAAATGACAACAGGCAGGATTGGCTGTCAGCTGAAAGTGGAGGTCGTGCACAATCGGCTGATTGTTCCTCAAAATCCCGATTCCCATGGGCAACAAGTAACAACCACTGCTTCTGTGGCTCATGTCAATCACTTCAAAGCTCTTCTTACAAACACTCATTTCCAACCTACGCCTTCATATAACCACAGAGAAGGTCCTTTACAGAGTAGCTTTAGAGCGGCATACTCCTAATTAGCGTTCTTTCCAAAATTTTAATAAAATCAATTGACTGGTTTCTAATCTCATCCTACGACCCCTCAGATCATTGAATTAATTAACAACATTCTATATTACATTTAAAATTTATTTAGCCCTCGGGGCATGGCGTAGAGGTTAGCGTGCTAACCTCATATACCAAACGTCGCGGGTTCGGACCTCAGGCAGTCCGATGATTTTATTTAAGCCAATTGGATACCAAATGGCTTAAATAAGAATGCCTGGACTCCATATATGTATATTTATCAATAACGGATATCGTAAAAAGTCTTATATGGCCTGAGTTGCCGAAAAGACTGTGTGAATGTGTGTGTGAGTGTGAATGAGAAAAAAAGTGTGAGTGTTTTTTATAAAAAAAAAAAAAAAAAAATTTTATTTATATACAATAATTTGTTTATTTTTATTTTGCCCGCTTAATCAAAAGCCATTGGTCTATATCAGTGGTTTCCAAACTTTATGTTACAACGCATCCCTTAAAAAATATTTATTCATACCCCCCCCCCCCTTATTTTGTAAAATAATACAAAAACAAAAAATTTTAATGCTAAAAAATAATTTATATATTTATATTATGGCTGCGTCAAAAAAATTCCAAGACATATGAGCCCATATTATTTCTTTTATTGTGCCGTTCCAGACTGACGTTTCGGCCACTGGTCTAGGCCATCTTCTTAATTTTGAATAAAAAAGAAATTAAAATTTCATTTATTCTCGCCTCCGGCCCTGAAGATGTCCTAGACCAGTGGCTGAAACATCACAAATAAAAGAAATAATTATAATAATAATATATTATAATAATAATAATATATTATAATAATGACTTGGGATTTTTTTTGACTTGGCGTTAATAATACTTCCAGCCAGATATACCTTACAATAAATTTATATAAAAATATTTTTTTTATTTATTCCTATTTATAAAACTAGCAACTATTTGGAAAATTGCTCGCTGTGGCTAATATTCGCGCCTCCCCTTAGACAAGCCCGCGTTTCCCTAGGGAAGGCGCGCCTCACAGTTTGGAAAACGCTGGTCTATATTATATTTTATTCTTTAAGTGGAGACGAAGAGCTAAAGAGGAGAAAGAAATAGAAGCAGAATAATAGTGAACCAAGACAAAATAGAATCTATGTCATTTTATCATGGGGTAGGAAAAAAGAAAACAACCCAAATTGAATTTCAATTGTTGAAGAACTCTGGCTGTAGGCTTAATGCTGATGGAGTCAGAGAAATAACAAGGTGATTGTAGCCAAATTTTCTTTTATTTAGAAATTCGCCCTCACGGCCTGAGGACTAGGCCATCTTCAGAGCCGGCCGGGAATAAATGTGTGGATACTTTTAAAAAACAGTGACAATATTCAGCCTGTGGTCTGCTAATTGCAAAACGTAACCACTTCAAAATGAATTCTAAGGAAGAGACTGGGGGGGGGGGGGGGGGGGGGGGGGGGGGGGGGGGGGGGGGGGGGGGGGGGGGGGGGGGGGGGGGGGGGGGGGGGGGGGGGGGGGGGGGGGGGGGGGGGGGGGGGGGGGGGGGGGGGGGGGGGGGCCACTAGAGTAACTCAAAGTAAGAAAATTTTCTCTGGGGATCGTCAAATTTGTACGAATTAGCCGGAAATACGAATAATGGGAATACGAAATATCGGTATTCCACAGAATAAGTTTTTCATTTTTCACCTGGCTGCTCTTTTTCCGTCCATTTACTAAATAATAATAACTATTATTTATTAAAAAGTGATAAATTATTTTAATAAAAATTTATTTCAGTGGATGGCTCTACCTCATCCGGATGTTTTAATCGAAAAAATCGATACTTCTGAATTTTAATTATAAAACTTTGTAAGGTCAAGTCCGGAGTTGGTAAAGGGGAGGAAAAAAAGCTCTAATGCTATATTAATTATAAACATAATACAAATGACAGTTGGCGAGAAAACGGGTGTTAAAATACGACTTTATTCTCCCGGCAAAAAGCCGTTGCGATTTTAATTAAGAAATTTTAACGATGTATGCCTTCGAAGAAGGGGAAGGTATGAACAGTACATTTACCCGTGAATTTATTTGATCATGAGAAAAGTTTATTAAAGCTTGAAACAAAACTAGTATTAACAAAACTTCATTGCAATCTAGAATAACAGGTTCTATTAATTTCTAATATAGGCCTATATGTTAATAATATTTTTATATTATAAATGGAATGTCATTTCAGAGGACAATTCGATTCTTTATTAATAATTATTTGCCTAAGGAAGAAAAATGTATTTTAGTGATAACAGATTTATATGTATGCAAATATTTTATTCAAATACTCGTTAGGAGTGGCTATTTTAAATTCCAAAGCCCTTTTCAGTCTATGTGCTCAGGCAATCTGCATGTGAGTAATCTAAAGTGGCACATTTATTTAATCAAGACTTGTTATTGGGTACAAAGGCTAAAAAATAAAGAAGGATACCAAAAGCTTTCTCAAAAATGGAAGATTAATTTACACATTTTATCTATTTATATTGAATTTACATTTTAATGTCCAGCGCAGGAGGATTAGGGAATAAAATTCGATTTTTTTACTTTATATATTCACACGGCAAATAATAGAATGAGAATATAAATCTCTATTCTTATTTTAATCCATAAAAATAAAGATTTGATAGATTTTTGGCACGGGGAGGCTATTTATTTATTAAATTAATTGGAGGCCAATATAATGTGATTAAAATTAAAACGAATTTCTGACTTCTAAAATAAGCGAGACATTTATCTATATGATTTAAAATTAAGTTCAAAATTTGCAGCAAAATTTTAATATGTAGCAGGGTAAATAGAAAAGGCTTAAGCAGCCATGAATATTTCTTTATTGCATTCGAACCCGCAGCGACGTTTCGGCGAACATGGTCGCTGTGGGTTATGAAATAATCATAGTTGCTTAGCCTTTATTTATCCTGCTAAAGTATTTAGCTAAAGTATTGGGCCGGCGCCCAAGAATAAGGGGAGTCCACCCGTCCGCGAAAGCGTGGGAGGTCTTAATGCGACTCCAGGCAAGGGCGAATACAGGGGGGGGGTAAAGGGGGTAATTGCCTCCTCCCCCCTTCCGAGATTTGAAAAAAAAAAAAAACTTTTTTGTTTCCAGAAAAAAAAATTATTTTTAATGTAAAACTTTGAAAATTTGATTTGTATTTATATTCTGGCAAATAAGTACAGAATGCGTCTTTAAATTACCGAAATTAAGAAAAAATTGTGTGCTGTGCGACGAGTCACACCAGATTACCCCCCCCCCCCCCCCCCCCCCGAGAAACACCTCTGGATCCGCCCTTAACTCCAGGGGGTGCAATTTTGCCCAATCTTAAGCACAAACATATCTCGCAAACTTGCTATCTTAAACGATATATTGACTGGCTAATGAATAGTTTTATTTTGAGCATTGTTTGAAAAAATTCCATCCTTTTCAAACAATGCTCTACCTAGTTAAAGTATTTTAGTTCCTTAATATCAAAATGGGATATAAATAAAGTTCTGATCTTGAAATTTATTTTTATTTTTTTTTCTATTAGTTGCTTATATCTGAATAATAATTATTTTTATATAATATTTGTTTTCTTCTACTATTTGTAATAAAGTGGAAAATTAACATATTAAACAAGAAAATATTCAAAATAAAATCAATCGTGTGGATATTAGTAAAAGATATATTAAACATTTTGAAAAAAAAAAATGATTTTTTAAATAATAAACATAATAATGATAAAATTATATCATTAATTAATTAAATGCAAAAAAGTGAAGGAAATTCAAGGACACGTTTGATTAATTGAGAGTATTGGAGACTCATTTAAGCCAATAACGTTAATGAGGGAAGCAAAAAAACAATGTTAAACATATTAAATATATAATGAAAAGTATCTCTATTTAAAGGAAAGTTGACATGCATTAATTAATATGTCCTTTCTACCTTAAGATAGCGTAAATATTTAATAATTTTA
>JAKCPI010015956.1:0-17128 GCA_023213315.1 Euborellia annulipes
AAAATAAAGAGACAAAAAAATCTCTAAACGACATACACAACAAACTCGATGATCAAAAGAACTCAATGGAGGACCTGACGGCTAAGCTGAGGGATGCACTGGAAGAAATTGACACAATAAAGACAGCGAATGCCACTCTAATAAACGAAAATCTGAAACTTCGGGGTCGAATCACTCAACTGGAGCAGGACGCGCTAGCCAACTCACTGGACATCGTGGGAGTACCTGAAAACAAGGGAGAAAATTTACATGCTGTGCTGGGCGAAATTGGAAGAGGCCTGGGTCTTGAATTATCTCCTGAGAAGATCGACACCTGTTATCGTGTTGGAGCTAAGCACCTGAAAAATCGAGGTATCGCTGTTAAATTTGTTAAAAATGCGGACAGGGAGAAAGTTTTGGAGGGTAGAAGGGTCAAGAGGGACTTCCAGATGTATGGCAATAGGGTGTATATAAATGAGAGACTGTGCTCAGAGAATCGTAGACTCCTATCCCTTGCTAGAGCGGCTAAATTTAAAGTTAATGAAGCGAAACCTGATAGCTTCAAGTACCTTTGGGTGAAAAATGGCAGAATCTTAGCTAAGGTAAACGAGGACTCTAGATATTTTCAAATCAGAAGCGAATCGGATATTGAACTTATTAAATAGTCATGAGTGTAAAAAAACAACTATGCACCTCTTTGCTTTGCTCTTAATATTTTCCTTAATGTACTTATCAATTAAAAAACATGATGAAATAAAAAACTTTATATTAATGCGTGATAAAATCTATATATGCATTAATTATATCCTGAAAATAATTATTTTGTTCTATAAAAATATAATGGGAATGTTTTTATTAATCCCTTGCCTAAGAACTTATTCAAATCTATTTATTGAAATTTTTTTAAAAGGTATCTGTAAACGAATGATTATAAAGATGCCTTTCTTTTATACTACTTGTATGCATTTCTTTTTCTTGGTGTGTACCTCTCTGTTACTTTTTCTATTGCTTTTTTCTGTGAAATATTTTATTAATGTCATTGAATTCATAATGTTTATATCTATATTATTTTTTAATGAAAAAATTAAAAGTGGGAATAAATTATTCTCATTAGAATTAAAAAAAAGGGAATGTAGGGGGGGGAGAAAATACCAACTCGCAGTCAGCTAATTACAAAATCAACTACCTTTGTAATATTTGCTTATGTTTTTCTTTTTTTTTTAATGTTTATTATATCTCAAAAGTTGTCCTACCCTTCGAGTCTTTCTTATTGGGCTTTGCTTTACGTATACCAATAAGGATTCGCATGGGCTGCGTGCGTGCGGTATTCATGGCCATGTTCTCGACGGTGATGCTGTTGTTATTTATTATACATATCTTAAATGAATGAACTGGGCATATGTCATGTGAATGCACAGTCCATACGCGCTCACTACGATGAGTTTAGAATTTTTTTGAAAATAATAACTTTGATTTAATCTGTGTTTCTGAATCTTGGCTCAGGCCGCTTGTCCCATCATATTCGGTTTCTTTGAGAAATTTTAATCTTTTTCGTACAGATAGAGATGGAAGGGCCGGTGGCGGGGTGGCCATTTATACCAGGGACAACATGGCTTGTCGCGTGTTGACTGACTCTAGAACATTTAATAGCTCATCTGTCGAGTTTATGGCCGTGGAGATCTCTACTAAGAATTGTAAAATATTTCTAGTGGTTGTGTATCGTCCCCCCAGAGTGGGGTTCTTTCAGGATTTGGAAAATCTACTATACCAATATATTCCATTATACAATAATGTGGTCATTATGGGTGATTTCAATGTGGATTTCACTAAGGATTCACCTGATAAATTGTATTTGAGCGACTTATTCTATTCTCTTAATTTGTCTAATATTCATCTACAACCAACTCATCACGTCTCGATGGGGGGAACGTGGATTGATTTAATGATTGTTAACCAACATGTAAAAGATCGAATTTTAAAACATGGTCAAATTTCAGTCCCGTTTCTATCTGCACATGACCTTATCTACTTATATCTAGACATTCCAAATCCAAAATCCTCCCCAAAAACTATAATCTATAGGGATTTTAAAAATTTTAAAAGCGAGGAGTATATTAAGGAACTGGGAAGTATGAATTTTGAAAGTATTAAATCAGAACCAAGTATTAATCTTAAAATCGAAATATTAAACAGGATGATTCTTGAATGTATAGACAGGCATGCGCCCATAAAGAAATTTGTAGCCAAGAAACCCCCAGCCCCCTGGTTAAGTAAAGAAATCAAAGAACTCATGATTCAAAGAGATAAGATTAGAAATAAGGCAATAAAAAGGAAAATCCCTCATTTATTTAAAGAATTTAAAAAACTACGTAATAAAGTATCCCAGATGATTATAAATTCCAAAAACCTTTACTACAGAAACCTTTTTAACAATACCAGGGACTCTAAGTCCCTTTGGAAAATCTTAAGAAGTATTAATGTCGGTGGTGCACCTCGTGAGGAAACCCCTTTGCTTTTTGACCTGAACACAGTCAACAAACATTTCACCCTTGATACAAAATCAACCAATTTCATGTCTCCTCTAACCCATACAGATAATTATAATTTTTTAAATGATGTACCTTTCAATGATACTAATTTCTTCTTCTCAAATGTAACTTTAGAAAACATAATTCTCCATTTTGCTAGAACAAATTCAAACGCAGCCGGGATAGACAAAATGTCAGTAAAATTTTATAAACTCTCACTCCCTCACATCTTACCAATAGTAGCAGATATATTTGAGCTATCATTGCAGTCCTCACATTTTCCCTCTGTCTGGAAGACGGTACTTATACGGCCAATTCCTAAAAAACCTAACCCCGCCAGTATAGAGGATTTCAGGCCCATCTCTCTTATATGCACCCTGTCTAAGATTCTTGAACGCGAGGTGTATAACCAAGTTAGTTACTTTTTAGAATCTAGGAATCTACTAGATAAATACCAGGCGGGTTTTAGGAAAAACCACAGTACCCAGACGGCTCTTCTTAGGGTTACTGAGAGTATTAAGCAGGCAGTGGACAGTAGGATGTTGGTGGCCCTTGTCTTGTTTGACATGAAAAAAGCCTTCGACTCTGTAGACCACTCCCTTCTGTTAAAAAAGATGTCACTTTTGGGTTTCTCTCCTGGCGTGGTCCTGTGGTTTGGCTCCTACCTCACGGGGAGAGCCCAAATAGTGGTAGGGCCTGATGGGCAATATTCAAACGAGTTACCCATAAGTCAGGGAGTTCCCCAGGGAAGTGTCCTTGCTCCCTTATTGTTTGCCATCTTCATCAGTGATTTTCCAAAGCTAAAACATTGTCAACACCAATTCTACGCTGATGATCTCCAAATATTTGCCAACATAAAACCTCAAGATATATTCACGGGTATCGTTGAATTAAATCAGGATATAGAGGTTATATGTAGATGGGCACAATCTAACGGACTGCAGATAAATCAGAGTAAAACGAAGGCAATGATCTTGGGTGGCTCTGTTTATTTGAATAGATTAGAGGGTATGACCATGCCTCCTATCCGAGTTAACGAGAAAATTATAGAATACGAGAAAAAACTCAAAAATCTGGGGATGGTTTTTGGCCCCACGCTTAGCTGGAGAGAACATACTAGCTTCATTTCGAACAGGGTGTTTGGACATCTCTCTCAGTTTAGGCGGACGGCGGGAATATTCCCAGTCTCAACCAGAATCCAGTTAGTAAAAACATTAATATTCCCTATATTTGACTATTGCTGTTTAGTATATATAGGCTTGTCTGGAGAACTTGGCAGTAAGCTGGATAAATTGCTCAATGCTTGCATAAGGTTTATATATGACATTCCTTTATCTGACCATATCTCACCCTACTATAAAAAACTAAACTGGTTGAGATTGGGCAATAGAAGGTCCTATTTCTTGGGTGCATTTCTGTCTAAATTATTCAACACGAAAGAGCCTGAATATATATATGAATTATTTAATTTTAAAAAAACTATACATGATAGAAAATTGAGAGATAAAGGACTCGAACTTCAAATGCCCATCCATCGAACGTCCTTGTTCACCAAATCCTTTACTGCTGAGTCCGTGAGACTTTGGAATTCCATCCCTGGCCATATAAAACGTATGAAGAGTGAAAACTCCTTCAAACATGCCCTCAGATGCCATCTACTGGACAACCAATAGATTGGTACTGGTACATCACAGTTTCTGCTTTCCGCGCATCGGGATGTGATTGGTTGAGTGGTGGATATAAAGTGAAGGTGACTAAATATATAATTGAAAAGTCTAAAATGTATTGAAATAATTAATAGATTATTCTGTATAATGTTTATATAACTCTGTATTGCTATAAAAGAGAGCACTGTAAAAAAAAAAAAAAAAAAAAAGAAAAAATGAAAAATCTGTAAAATTATTTGTCAGGCTCATAACAGGACAAGTAGTCCTGAGAGCTATAATAAAAACTTATTCTATTCTATTCTATTCTATTCTATTCTTCCAGTTAATTAACTGTATTATATTTCACCTAGCTTAGTGTAAGTAATAATATAATAGGGGTAATATGTATCCTTTCTTATTATATCCCCTCGAGTTGTCTTATTCATATAAACAACTAGAAATACCCCGAGTACTTGAACATAAATTCTTTTTTTCTCTCTCTCTCTCTCTTTGTGAATATGAAATGAAAAGGATACTAGGAAAGTTATTGTACGTACGAAAAAGTATTTAATATTCATAAGAACTTTTAATGTTTCGTAAAGTGTTAGCCGCGCCAACAATTTTTACTTTCTCTTACCCTATATATGAAATATATAGAGAGAGAAAGTATTGCGATCATGTCAAAAATTCGATGTCGAGATTTTGATGGATATACATGTTTTGAGGTCCCCTGAGTCCAAAAAAGTGGGTCCCGCAAATTGGTCTGTGTGTGTGTGTGTGTGTGTGTGTGGAACCATTTTTTTAGCATGAAGGAATTGAGCTACCGGATTGAAATTTTATATTTAACTTAGGTACCTTTGAAGAATCTCAAAATAAGCTTTTGAACAAAATCGGCCAAAAAGTACTAGTACTTTACTGATGTACTTTTTCAGTTTTTTTCGATTTTCTCAAAATTCCCTCCAAGGATTTTTTTTAAAATTCATAAATGAACTATTTTTTAGATGCTCTTTAAAATGTATATTCTCATTTTGCCGTTGAAATCTTCTGAAGACCACTTTACTCTTGTTCTTCATAGGAAAGATAGAAATGGTTGCCATGGTAACGGAATTTAAATCTTTTTCTTTTTTTACTTTCTCGTATTATTAGATTAAAAATCAATTATTATTTAAATTCCCATTTATTTTTTTTTATTTCTGTTTTAATTGTTTCCAAGAAAACATATATATATATCTCTCCCACTTGCAAACATTATCGTCTCTCTCTACTCTTTTTAAATTCCCTTTCCACCTTATCTTCGCATAGAAACAATGTTAATTTCCTATAGGGATTTGTATGTTAATTTCGATTCAAAAGGGGGTCCCCTTTGGAACTTTTTAGGCATTTAAAATTTTTTTTCCCAATTCTTATGAAATTTTGTATTTATTTACGAATCTATATTGTGTATAAAATGTCCAAATATGAGATTAAAATTTTGAAAAATAACCATAGTTTATTTGAAGCAGTCAACATTTAAAATGCAAGTTTGAAACTAAGGTGCTATGGGAAACTAAATATATCTCGACACAAAAAATCTGGTGTGACCACCACGGTGCACAACTTTCTCTTACCGAAGGGTAAGAGAAAGTTGTGTGCTGTGCGCCAGTCACACCAGATTTTTTTTAAATTAAATTTTCTATAAAGTAATTAGAAATCTAGTGATGCCACATTTCAATATAAAGGCTGTTCGGGGATTAAGGCACTTTTATAGATTAAAAGATAATAATATTTTATTAATATGTATAAAATAATTTTTTGAAACAGATCTGACGAAGGGTTATCGTGTAATTAATTTTTGATGAAACGCACACATATCGATGATTATGTAGCCACTCCTGATAAAGATAAAACAAAAAACTTAACATTTTATCAATTAATTAACTTCCGTAGAACACGTTAAAAATGAAATCAACATTTTCTGAGGAAGGCTTTTTTAAAAATTTTACAAACAATTCATGAAAAATGTCAGTTGACCATATTTAAAAATAAGTAAGTCACGTGACTCAAACCAGTTTGGCAACGTTGCTTAAAATAAAACGCATTTCACGCTTTCTCTTACATTTTTTTTTTTAATTGGCGATATTTTTTTCGCAAATCGCCCTCCCGTTGTGTCTAAACTGATTTGCATTACTCATTGTAATATTATAAATAAAATTAGATTAATGATATGAAGAGGATGCAGCCAATAATAAATAAAAAAGCATCTATTTTGTTAACACTCTTTATTTTGGAACGTTTCGGCTATGATCAACAAAGCCATCTTCAGCCCTTCAAGAGTATATTTTATATTATTAACATACAAAATAGATATTGTCAATAGAAATAGAAATATAATACAGATCATATGTATTTAGTCGAATGTATTTTTTCAATTTCTGTTACTTACAAACAAGAGAGTATGAGAGCAGACCCTTGATTCTTTTTTTTTTTTTTTTTTTTTTGATCTATTTAAATAAATGATTCTATATAATTTTATTTTTATTAGAGTTGGGAAGAATAAAACCAGCGTTGTCGAACACCTTTACACTTTTATTCAGGCAGACGTTTCGGTAACCATAACGGTTGCCATCTTCAGTGCCAATGAAAGTTTTTTAAGGTGTCCCTGTCATACATAATAATCTTATATAGCAGGGGCGTATATAAGGGGGGGCCGCGGGGGCCCGGGCCCCCCCCCCCCCCCCCCGAAATTTCCCAAACACATATACATATATAGGGATATACAGACATCAGCGCAACAAATTTTTCCGCAGGATGGAAAACTTTGATTCCGTAAAAGAAAAAAATGTTCCGCAAAAAATTTCGCGTGAAAAAAAATTTAATTTCTTAAAAAAAAAATTTTAGTTTTATTCCTTTAGTGCTTTTCTACGTAAAATGATCAGGCTCTTTCTCTAAACCAGATGATTGTAACTAAAGTGTGTTAGTAAACCAATTGTTTAGAAACAAGTTGCTGTATTAAGTTTATTGAGGGATAACAAATGAAAAAAATCTGGTGTGATTGCGCACAGCACACAACTTTCTCTTACCTTCGGTAATCGTTTATAGTTGCTGTATTAAGTTTATTGAGGGATAACAAATGAAAAAAATCTGGTGTGATTGCGCACAGCACACAACTTTCTCTTACCTTCGGTAATCGTTTATAGTTGCTGTATTAAGTTTATTGAGGGATAACAAATGAAAAAAATCTGGTGTGATTGCGCACAGCACACAACTTTCTCTTACCTTCGGTAATCGTTTATAGTTGCTGTATTAAGTTTATTGAGGGATAACAAATGAAAAAAATCTGGTGTGATTGCGCACAGCACACAACTTTCTCTTGCCTTCGGTAATCTGTGCTAGTCACAGATTTTTCATCTCCTTTAAAGTAATCCCCGTCCGATAAAACGCACTTTTTCCAGTTGGAGTCTTTTTCCGGTATAGTCTTCAAGACCTTCGATTCGGTTTTTATCTCCTCAATCGTGTCAAAACGGCGTCCCCGCATTGGCCTTTTGAGTTTGCTTAGCCAGAAGTCGCACGGAGCCAAATCAGGCGAATACGGTGGTTGCGGAACGATATGATCGATTTTGGCACCAATCGAGACTTGACGCGTTTGAGACACAAAACATTCTTCAAAATGGTTTGGACTGAGCCAAATGATATTCCAACACTATCAGCGAGATCTCTAATTGTCAATCGACGATTCTCAAGTTTTTGGACGTGGCCCTCGTCGGTAGACGTTGATGGTCGTCCAGAGCACGGTTCGTCTTCAAAGCGTTCTCGGCCCTCTTTGAACTCGTTGTACCACTTATAAACGTTTTTTTTTTTTATCACCAAAGGCCTTCCTCAACATTTTCAGAGAGCAGAGCTGCTCGCGGGGTTAGAAAATAATTAGCTAAAATCTTAAAACTTTTCACTGAGAATTGTTGTTTATTTTAATGTTGAATTTTTTTTCTATATATGGACGAATCCAAAATCTTCTTTTCTGTAGCGATAATAATAATTTGCTACAAAAACTGATTCATCATCACTCGGAGAAAGATCCATCTCTCTAATATTATTAGATTGAAGGGCCGAAAAATAATAGAGCAATATATAGCCTGAATCAGAATGATATTCACACACGTAAAGAAGTTTCCTTCTCAGTGATGCATTCTTCGAAAGGACTCAGTGCTGAGGGAGTCCCTCCTCAACTAGGACATCCTCCTGTAATATCTTTTAGAATAGAAATAAAGGCTCACAAAATACAAGATCGTAACCAATACAAACAAAAACCAAAACATCAAAACACTTTCATCTAATTCACAACACTTTTCCCCCTTAAAAAGAGAGGCGACTTGGTTGCTTCCTTGTTCTTTGAGATCTTCTCGCTTCATTTCGTTCAACTTCTTTGTCCAAAATCGGAGTTCCCTCGTTATTCTCTTTATCCTGTGTGATGAGAATAATTATAATCTAAATATATATTAGATTGTGATAACTTTTTCTTAATATTCTCAATATGACATTGGATCACTCTTCTTCATAAACTAAAGGAGTCACTATTTTCTTAATTATAGCCCAAGTCCAAAATTTCTCAATCCCTTTTCTCTTTACTAACACCTTTTCACCAATCAGGAATTCCACATTCACCGATTTTTCTTTTCTAGGTATTTTGTCTTTAGGTAATAACATGGACAGTTTTGTCCTTGGCTTCTTTTTAAATTATTAAATATTAATTCCACTGAACTAGGCAGATTTTGCAAATTAAATAAAATATTATCCAATAAATGTTGAAAATTATTTAAAAACTTATTTCCCAAAAATTTGCACTGTCCTTTCAGCCAACCCGTTTGACTTAGGCTAGGCGTCCAGTGGAAGCAGAAACTAGCGAACAGCGAAACGGCGAAAACAAGCGAAATCTAACGCTCGAAATGTCGCGAAAGGTTGCGCGTGTCCACTAGTAACAGAAACCTGGGAACTGCGAATTCAACGTGGCTGACATAACCTATAATAAAGTATACTTAATCTGACAGCGAACGTCAAAAATAACCTTGCTAGGTCAATATGGCATTAATTTTCAACATCCATGATGAAATCTATATTTATAATGAAGGATTGTAGATTGACTGCTTGGTCTTAAAATATAAACTTACAAGGCCAAAATGGCGGCCCCTTTGACGCTTTCAAACGCGCGAAATATCGAACAAAATTGGATCGGTTCGCTGGTCGCGACTATACATTGCGATTAGCGCGAATGAAACTCTCCTAGTGGACGAGGGCTGATTTGCCAATAAGTGTTTGGATTATTCGCGCGTTTCCGTCGTATTCGCGCGAACTAAATTTCGCCGCTTTCTGCTTCCAGTGGACGCCAGGCCTGAGGATGATAAGGCGGAATTTTCATTACCCTAATACCATTATTATGGCAGAATTCCAAAAATTCTTCAGAACCAAAAGGAGGCCCGTTATCACTTATACAATAACTTCTTGAAATCCAAAAACAAGTCCTTAACTTGCTTGTTACATTTCTTGCAATAGTAGTCTTCATTTCCCGAGCTTCAATCCATTTTGAATAACTATCCACAAGTATTAAAACTTTATTATTTGAAAATTCAAAAAAATCCAAATTAATCCTTTCCCCAAAACTCCATCGATTTCGGCCACTTATCAAATTCATCTATATTACCGAACAACCGGTTCATCCTCGTCGCCAAATGTAATATCTTTTAGAATAGAAATAAAGGCTCGCAAAATACAAGATCCATAACATTCGTAACCAATACAAACAAAAACCAAAACATCAAAACACTTGAGTATTTCATCTAATTCACAACACCTCCCTAGCATAGAAGATAAAAGGAACCGGGTGGAACCAGAAATAAGAATTAGTTCCACTAGCTAGAAACGAACGCAGGAGGAGGAGTTAGGGATAGAAAATAATGTAACTTCACGGGGTGCCTGTAGATGGCTACGGCCAGAGGCCGGTTGGGTTTGAGGTGTGTGTCTTCGTACACGAAAGCACCTCGGGTATATAAACGGGGAAATATCTGAAATCCCCCAAAAAAATTGCGTTCTTATTGGTACACCTTTTAGAATAAATTAACTTGGTCTATATATAAAATAATGCTTGGTTCACGCCCCCTTCAGAGTTATTATTATTATAACGCATTTACCGTTGCGAAGAAATGTTTCTCAAAACTATCGTTATTTTTTATTGGAAATAATTTAATGTAATGCAATAAATTGATGCAAAGACTTGACACCTGCGCCCCTTTTATAATTTAAGGACCAACTCACTCTCTCTGCAAAATATCAATTTTTATTTGTAGCTATATAAAAACGAAATATTTAGACAGAAATAAATTTTGATATGAGTTATTGACTAGCTGAATAGCCCGACTTTTGAGATAACTATTATTTTTTATTAAAAATTGTAGGAAAAAAATTTTTTTTTTTTGTTAAAAAACCGTTAGGAAACGATTGACTACCGAGTTACTCTAGGCGGCAAGAGATGGCGTTAGTTTTTCCCATAGGAATACAAGCGATTTATTCCATTTCATTTGAAAGTTTCCAGCTTTTAAAATATTCAATTTAAAAATATTTAAAATTTAATAAAAATACATATTAAAATAACTAGAATTAGATTTATATAATTTATTTTGAAATAAATTTACTGGGAAAGAATAAAGTATCATTCAAATGGAAAATATTGTTTACAGAGACATTTCAAAGTTTCGTGTGATTCTTTTTGAATGCAAAATCGTTATGATAAATTAAAAAAAAAATTGTTTAAATTTCACTTGAGAAATTAATAAATAAATAACGATAACGCATTAAAAAAAAAAAAAAAGATAGAGTACGTTGTATAATTAATAAACAATAAAAAACATTTTATTGTTATTAAAAAATAAACAAATTTATTTCTGTGCAATAAAACACGGCTGGCTATTAATTTTAATAGTTTTTTTTTTTTTTTTTTAGTGTAAAGTAGAGATAGGACCGGTAATGGGGGGCGTGCATTGTGACGCATTGACGCCAAGGTGGGGAGAGTGCTTTCAACAACATTCACACATACTGTTTTTTTTTTTTTTTTCCACCACTCATGTGTATATGTGTGAATTTATGAAAATTGCCTCCTGACAAACCGCTAAAAAAGGGGTGAGAAAAGGGAATGAATGTGGGGGAGGGGGGGTGGTTGCAAATGTCGAATGCAAGGCATCAACTTCACGCTTTGCTTCCCGTCTTGTTTGCGTTTGCTCTTTGCTGCTTGCTGTTCTTTTTCTCTCTCTCTCTCTCTCTCAACACACACAGAAACATAAAATGGTCAACTTATCAAGCAGTTTTTTTATTTTTATTTATTTTTTTTTCAAAGAGAAAAGAGAGAAATCATCCAACCAACTGAATAATAATTATTATTATAGAAAATTTCTTTTGTTATCGGATTATTTTATTTGTAAACTTGAATGATCTTGAATTAAACAAAAATCGAAACAGTTTGTTGATTTCAGGGGCGTATATAAGGGGGGGGGGGGCGAGGGGGCCCCGAAATTTTTCAAATCCATATACATATATACTGAAAGTTTTTAGTGTAGACCAGTTTATAATTAAATTTATTCAAAAAATATAGTCTTTTTCTTCTTGGTCAATTCTCTCTGATGGTAATTGAGGAAGTGAATAAATCGAATTTATTAAAAATTAGTCTTATATTTCAGAGCATCGTACAAACGTAGATGTAGCGTTCTTTGTAAACACGAAATCTCGAGTTCCAATCTCGCCCTGTCCAACTATTTTTTTTTTTAAAGTGAAACTTTTATTTTATCCTCCCAAATTTTTTGGCTCTTCTATCAGCATGTCGCGTTACAAGTCGTGACGTCAAGTGCCGTGACGCTACAAGTAATGACGTCACAATCCGTGACGACAAAAATAAGAAAGTTGAAATTTAATATATATAACGAATTATAAAAAAATAATTGTGAGATTTAATAATTCAATTTTTAAATTGATAAAATATAATTTTTAAAATAATTTAAAATGATTCAAATCTTGAATTGCTAAATAAATATTGTTCACAGTTTTTAACATGCGTCTATTGATTTAAATTTTCCAATTATTAAGTTAAGATTAAAAACGCGATTTTAATACCCTCAATTGAATAATTTCCTGAAAATCTTCATTTAAACGCCTACGATCCGAAAAAAGTTTCACTTGCATCGTGGTTTCATAAAACCACACAATGATTTTTTTTTTTTTTGGATTTCTAAGAATATTTTTTAATATTAATAAATAAATAAAAAGTTTTTTTTAATTATTGGCTTTTAATTTTTAACATGTTGTTCCATATATTTAAAGAAAATTCAAATGCTTTCTGTCAAAAATATAATACAGTATAAGGAAATATTTAATATTATACGAGAAATATATTACTATTAATTGAACACATAAATAAATGTACAATAATATTTAATATTTATTGAATACATAAAAATATAGAAATTTTTCCTTATTGTTGTTATTTATGTGTTCAATTAATGGTAATATATTTCTCTTATAATATTAAATATTTCTTTATATTATATTTTTGACAGAAAGCATTTGAATTTTCTTTAAATACATTTACATAAAAAAATTAGTTGCACAGGGCAAGATTCGAACTCGGGATTTCATGTTTACAAAGAATGAACCCTACCGATCTACCCATCGCGGCTTTTGTAAATGTTATTGTTAGGTAGGCTTAAGACATGCTGACAAAATCTTTAACATTTTTTTTTAGACAGTTTAGAAGTGCGTTCTCTCGCTTTAACAGAATTTGTTTTTCATTAAGTACTACACATAAAAAAAATTCCGTTCAAATTGGTGACATGAAGGATATGCACTCCCCTTGTCAGTTAAAATTTAGGTGCAAATGGGCATAAGTAACCTAAATTAATAAAAAAAATATGAACAAAATTTGACCCACGTCTCAAAAAGGTTCGCCATCTCTGTCTCTTTTCTGAGTATTTCATAGTTATTATCAAAAAATTAATGACCCAATTTTGGTTCATACCCATAAGAGCAGCCCTAAATGGAAAGTTGTTTTTATTTTAACCCTTTTCACTCTAGTTGATCTATTAATAGAAATAGAAAATACTATTTCAACCCTTTCTCTTCAATAAAATGAATCGATCTAATTTTTCTTTATACTAAAGTGGTACAGAAGCTAAAAAAAAATAAGAGAAGCAAGTAATTTGTCGAAGCGACTTTTCTGCAAATCTATTGAGCCCAACACACACACACAGAGTATAAGACAAGGAGCCATTTGGGGCTTGGAGAGTATAAACTCTCTTAAAATCGATCTGATCGGAAAAGCATCTTTTTTTTTTTTTTAAATCAAGAGTATAAAAGACTGGAGGGTACAGAAAAACAAAAATGTTATCAGTATTTTTTTTTTTTTAATAAGAGAAATGAATGTTTCCAATCGGAAAAAAAAAATCTTCCCCCCGATTGTTATGTAAAATGATCTACACATCAACTTTGATTTGACATGTCCCTCTCTCTTTCCTTTCTCTATTTTTCCTATAAATTTGAAAGCTTACAAAAAAAAAAAATGGAAATCGATATAACATTTGTTGTTGTTTTTTTTTTGTTATCATGATTTTAGAAAAATTGACAACAAAAGAGAAATCTTCTTAATAAATGATAACGAGAAGTATTTTTTTTTGTTTTGTTTTGTTGTTTTCTTGTCGCCTATAAATTATTGATATGGCGCGTAAAGTCTCATTATGTGCTTACGTAATTTGTAAGATCACTTTTAGGAAAAAATTATTATTTTATTAATGATGATTGGGAAAGCCTGGTGTAGATAGATGATGAACAACAATTGAAACTGCTGGAGGTATTTTCAGGCCAAATTTTATTCCACTATTCAGTCGACGTTTCGGGGGACTTAACGCCTCCTTCATCAGGACTAATGTGGTTATAAAATAAACCTTCGCTGGTTTAGTCATAAAGAATGTAATATAATGGTCCAATTTCGCCTGCTGATTGGAAGAAAGGCATTCGCAGGGCGAGTTCTCAATACAATATTATTTTATTATTATTAATAGTCGGGATTTTTTTTTTTTTTTTTTTTAATGCGTAAAAAGTTTCAAAGGGGGTCCCCTTTTCCCCTTTTGAATCGAAATTAACATACAAATCCCCAAAGGGATTTAACATTGGCTCTATGGAAGGAAGAGCCGAAAAATGAATTTTGAAAAAGTAAAAATCTGAAGTCATTCCCCATTTTTTGTTTTGCATAAATTTCACTTTGTTCGATAGTAAGTTGAAATGTCATTAGAAAACAGGCATTCAAAAATTTCAATTACTGAATATCCATGTAATTTTTCTAAGACTATTTCTGTTTTATTTAGAAGTGAATAACACTTACCTAGAATATATATATATGAAATAATATTTCGCAATGAATAGTTAAAACAAAGTCGAAAGAATAAGTTTTAATCAAAATATTTTTATTTCTAAGTATTGTGAACACTCAAAAATAAACACGTGCACAATGCTGGCTGAGTTTATTTGTTCAAATGTGAAATTTCCAATGATTTTAATCAAAATAGCACGAACATTTAATATTTTCAAGAAGCAGGTGATACAATGTAATTATTTTAACGAGTATATTTTATTTAGAAGTTAAAATTATTAAAAGAAAAAAAATGAGACATTGGCGGGTAATGGGCTAACCAATCAGCGAGAGGGAGAGTAGTAAACAGGCGACAAAACGGAAATGAATGGCTAGCGCTTTATACATTAGTATGATAACTAGGGCTCGGATTTCGCCCTATTTGCCTTTTTTTTATTTATGGCTTAAAATTTAGGCCAATATGATATGTATACGTTTCATGAAATTCTGAATAAAATAAAAGGCAAATGCCTTTAGTTAGTGCCTATAATGCCTATTTTGGCCGATTTCAGGTTTTAGTGCCTATTTCATCTATATATGCCTTTTTTAGTGCCTATTTTAAGTATTTTAACTTAAAATAGGCTATTTTAAGCCAATTTTGGCTTTTTTTTGAAATTTCCCAATAAATTCATTTTATATCACAAATCCGGAGAAAAATTACAAAAAAAAATCGAACGAGATTCGAATACAAAAAAAAAAAAGGCTGAACGGAAAACGGCGCCCCAGTTGGGCTTCACCCCCTCCGAATACAAAAAAAAAAAAAAAAAAGGCCGAACGAAAAACGGCGCCCCAGTTGGGCTTCACCCCTCCGCCCTCATTCAGCCATCTTTGTATCTTTGTGCAAAGGGGGTAATTGTTTGCTCTTTGTTTCCAAAAATAAGACATCAATTTTTTAAATTTTTTATATTATTTCTTAAATAATGCCTTTAAGTGCCTTTAAGTGCCTATATTTACAATAAATGCCTTTTTAAGTGCCTATTTTAATAATTTTTAGTGCTTAGTTGCCTGCCTATTTTAAAAGATTTATAGTGCCTATAAATCCGAGCCCTAATGATAACACATGCCTGCGAATTTAAATTTTTTTCTGCGGCACGGGGTTTAAGAGGTCTCTAAACCTAATTTTGGTGTTTTGAATTCAAATATGTTAACAGTTTTTTCGTATCACTTAGGGTTTTTTTGCCATGTTGAAATGAAATATTTATTTTTTATTAAATTATATGTAAAAAACCATAATACTTTATTTATTATTTATTTTTCCTAAGGTCTTTTTCGACAACTAAGGCCATTTAAACCCTATCCCTATTTATTTCAAATGATTTGTAGTCAAATCAAATGATCAATTTTCTCGCTTGGGACGGGATGCGAACCCGGGACTCCGGTGCGAGAAGCAAGTGTCTTCTCTCTGAGCCACGGCTTCCGGGCCCATATAATATCGTAAAATGGAAAAAAAATGTAACTGACAGCTAGAAAAGAGAATTATTTTATGCGACGTTGCCAGGCTAGTCTGGCTCTCGAGACTTCCTTATTTTTAAATATTGGCGACTGTCATTTTGGAAAATTTTTGGACTTGTTAAAATATCTTTAAAAGCCTTCGACAGAAACTTTTGATTTTATGTTTAACGTATTCCTCGGAAGTGAATTGATAAAATGTAAGTTTTTTTTGTTTTTGTATCTAATGCAGAGGTGGCTATATAATTCGATATGTGTGCGTTTCGTCGATATTCGCCATAGACTACATGTTAAATTTCAATATTTTAAAAATTAATTACACGATAACCCTGGGGTTAGATCTGCTTCAAAATTTTATTTTATAAGGATGTGATAGTGATTAATAACATATTAAAAAATTAGCTTTTAATCAGTTAAAGTGCTTTAATGTCCGAACAACCTTAATCTGACTGGCTACTGAACAGTCTATTTGAGCATTGATTGAAAAAATTCCATCCTTTTTCAAACAAGGCTCTACCTAGTTGATAATTGTGAGATTTATTTATTTATTTACCTTTTAAAATTCTCATCTAAATGAGTATAAATTGAGACCACTCTCTCGTAATCGGTGGGAAATGCAAATGGAATATTTTTTTTTAAATATATTATTATTACTCCTCTCTCTACTCAATATCCATTTTCCATTTTGGATTTTTTTTCTTTTATAATCTACATGTTTATTTAGGATATCCTATTTAGAAGCATTTTTATACATTGAACTTTCTCCACCATTTTTATTTATTGAGGGTGTATGTGTGTGTCTATATAAAAATGGATTTTTATGCGAGCTTTATTTCAACTCTTTTTTACATCACCTCTCTTTCGAAATATATATATATTTTAAGATTATTCAGCTTTCAATAAAAAAACTTTTTAATCTTCTTAACGATTTTGAAAAAAAAAAAAAAAAAAAAAGAAAAAGAAAAATATATCAAATATGAGTTTAGGATTAAATATGACTGATTATATTTTTATGGCAGTGAAGAACTTAACTCTCTGATTTTGTTTTAAATTTAGTGCGTTTATTTAAAAACTAGTACTTTTTTCAATTTTTAAATGAGAGCGATCAAATT
>JAKCPI010015957.1:0-13588 GCA_023213315.1 Euborellia annulipes
ATGAAAATAAAGAGACAAAAAAATGTCTAAACGACATACACAACAAACTCGATGATCAAAAGAACTCAATGGAGGACCTGACGGCTAAGCTGAGGGATGCACTGGAAGAAATTGACACAATAAAGACAGCGAATGCCACTCTAATAAACGAAAATCTGAAACTTCGGGGTCGAATCACTCAACTGGAGCAGGACGCGCTAGCCAACTCACTGGACATCGTGGGAGTACCTGAAAACAAGGGAGAAAATTTACATGCTGGCTCTGCTGGGCGAAATTGGAAGAGGCCTGGGTCTTGAATTATCTCCTGAGAAGATCGACACCTGTTATCGTGTTGGAGCTAAGCACCTGAAAAATCGAGGTATCGCTGTTAAATTTGTTAAAAATGCGGACAGGGAGAAAGTTTTGGAGGGTAGAAGGGTCAAGAGGGACTTCCAGATGTATGGCAATAGGGTGTATATAAATGAGAGACTGTGCTCAGAGAATCGTAGACTCCTATCCCTTGCTAGAGCGGCTAAATTTAAAGTTAATGAAGCGAAACCTGATAGCTTCAAGTACCTTTGGGTGAAAAATGGCAGAATCTTAGCTAAGGTAAACGAGGACTCTAGATATTTTCAAATCAGAAGCGAATCGGATATTGAACTTATTAAATAGTCATGAGTGTAAAAAAACAACTATGCACCTCTTTGCTTTGCTCTTAATATTTTCCTTAATGTACTTATCAATTAAAAAACATGATGAAATAAAAAACTTTATATTAATGCGTGATAAAATCTATATATGCATTAATTATATCCTGAAAATAATTATTTTGTTCTATAAAAATATAATGGGAATGTTTTTATTAATCCCTTGCCTAAGAACTTATTCAAATCTATTTATTGAAATTTTTTTAAAAGGTATCTGTAAACGAATGATTATAAAGATGCCTTTCTTTTATACTACTTGTATGCATTTCTTTTTCTTGGTGTGTACCTCTCTGTTACTTTTTCTATTGCTTTTTTCTGTGAAATATTTTATTAATGTCATTGAATTCATAATGTTTATATCTATATTATTTTTTAATGAAAAAATTAAAAGTGGGAATAAATTATTCTCATTAGAATTAAAAAAAGGGAATGTAGGGGGAGAAAATACCAACTCGCAGTCAGCTAATTACAAAATCAACTACCTTTGTAATATTTGCTTATGTTTTTCTTTTTTTTTTAATGTTTATTATATCTCAAAAGTTGTCCTACCCTTCGAGTCTTTCTTATTGGGCTTTGCTTTACGTATACCAATAAAGATTCGCATGGGCTGCGTGCGTGCGGTATTCATGGCCATGTTCTCGACGGTGATGCTGTTGTTATTTATTATACATATCTTAAATGAATGAACTGGGCATATGTCATGTGAATGCACAGTCCATACGCGCTCACTACGATGAGTTTAGAATTTTTTTTGAAAATAATAACTTTGATTTAATCTGTGTTTCTGAATCTTGGCTCAGGCCGCTTGTCCCATCATATTCGGTTTCTTTGAGAAATTTTAATCTTTTTCGTACAGATAGAGATGGAAGGGCCGGTGGCGGGGTGGCCATTTATACCAGGGACAACATGGCTTGTCGCGTGTTGACTGACTCTAGAACATTTAATAGCTCATCTGTCGAGTTTATGGCCGTGGAGATCTCTACTAAGAATTGTAAAATATTTCTAGTGGTTGTGTATCGTCCCCCCAGAGTGGGGTTCTTTCAGGATTTGGAAAATCTACTATACCAATATATTCCATTATACAATAATGTGGTCATTATGGGTGATTTCAATGTGGATTTCACTAAGGATTCACCTGATAAATTGTATTTGAGCGACTTATTCTATTCTCTTAATTTGTCTAATATTCATCTACAACCAACTCATCACGTCTCGATGGGGGGAACGTGGATTGATTTAATGATTGTTAACCAACATGTAAAAGATCGAATTTTAAAACATGGTCAAATTTCAGTCCCGTTTCTATCTGCACATGACCTTATCTACTTATATCTAGACATTCCAAATCCAAAATCCTCCCCCAAAAACTATAATCTATAGGGATTTTAAAAATTTTAAAAGCGAGGAGTATATTAAGGAACTGGGAAGTATGAATTTTGAAAGTATTAAATCAGAACCAAATATTAATCTTAAAATCGAAATATTAAACAGGATGATTCTTGAATGTATAGACAGGCATGCGCCCATAAAGAAATTTGTAGCCAAGAAACCCCCAGCCCCCTGGTTAAGTAAAGAAATCAAAGAACTCATGATTCAAAGAGATAAGATTAGAAATAAGGCAATAAAAAGGAAAATCCCTCATTTATTTAAAGAATTTAAAAAACTACGTAATAAAGTATCCCAGATGATTATAAATTCCAAAAACCTTTACTACAGAAACCTTTTTAACAATACCAGGGACTCTAAGTCCCTTTGGAAAATCTTAAGAAGTATTAATGTCGGTGGTGCACCTCGTGAGGAAACCCCTTTGCTTTTTGACCTGAACACAGTCAACAAACATTTCACCCTTGATACAAAATCAACCAATTTCATGTCTCCTCTAACCCATACAGATAATTATAATTTTTTAAATGATGTACCTTTCAATGATACTAATTTCTTCTTCTCAAATGTAACTTTAGAAAACATAATTCTCCATTTTGCTAGAACAAATTCAAACGCAGCCGGGATAGACAAAATGTCAGTAAAATTTTATAAACTCTCACTCCCTCACATCTTACCAATAGTAGCAGATATATTTGAGCTATCATTGCAGTCCTCACATTTTCCCTCTGTCTGGAAGACGGTACTTATACGGCCAATTCCTAAAAAACCTAACCCCGCCAGTATAGAGGATTTCAGGCCCATCTCTCTTATATGCACCCTGTCTAAGATTCTTGAACGCGAGGTGTATAACCAAGTTAGTTACTTTTTAGAATCTAGGAATCTACTAGATAAATACCAGGCGGGTTTTAGGAAAAACCACAGTACCCAGACGGCTCTTCTTAGGGTTACTGAGAGTATTAAGCAGGCAGTGGACAGTAGGATGTTGGTGGCCCTTGTCTTGTTTGACATGAAAAAAGCCTTCGACTCTGTAGACCACTCCCTTCTGTTAAAAAAGATGTCACTTTTGGGTTTCTCTCCTGGCGTGGTCCTGTGGTTTGGCTCCTACCTCACGGGGAGAGCCCAAATAGTGGTAGGGCCTGATGGGCAATATTCAAACGAGTTACCCATAAGTCAGGGAGTTCCCCAGGGAAGTGTCCTTGCTCCCTTATTGTTTGCCATCTTCATCAGTGATTTTCCAAAGCTAAAACATTGTCAACACCAATTCTACGCTGATGATCTCCAAATATTTGCCAACATAAAACCTCAAGATATATTCACGGGTATCGTTGAATTAAATCAGGATATAGAGGTTATATGTAGATGGGCACAATCTAACGGACTGCAGATAAATCAGAGTAAAACGAAGGCAATGATCTTGGGTGGCTCTGTTTATTTGAATAGATTAGAGGGTATGACCATGCCTCCTATCCGAGTTAACGAGAAAATTATAGAATACGAGAAAAAACTCAAAAATCTGGGGATGGTTTTTGGCCCCACGCTTAGCTGGAGAGAACATACTAGCTTCATTTCGAACAGGGTGTTTGGACATCTCTCTCAGTTTAGGCGGACGGCGGGAATATTCCCAGTCTCAACCAGAATCCAGTTAGTAAAAACATTAATATTCCCTATATTTGACTATTGCTGTTTAGTATATTTAGGCTTGTCTGGAGAACTTGGCAGTAAGCTGGATAAATTGCTCAATGCTTGCATAAGGTTTATATATGACATTCCTTTATCTGACCATATCTCACCCTACTATAAAAAACTAAACTGGTTGAGATTGGGCAATAGAAGGTACTATTTCTTGGGTGCATTTCTGTCTAAATTATTCAACACGAAAGAGCCTGAATATATATATGAATTATTTAATTTTAAAAAAACTATACATGATAGAAAATTGAGAGATAAAGGACTCGAACTTCAAATGCCCATCCATCGAACGTCCTTGTTCACCAAATCCTTTACTGCTGAGTCCGTGAGACTTTGGAATTCCATCCCTGGCCATATAAAACGTATGAAGAGTGAAAACTCCTTCAAACATGCCCTCAGATGCCATCTACTGGACAACCAATAGATTGGTACTGGTACATCACAGTTTCTGCTTTCCGCGCATCGGGATGTGATTGGTTGAGTAGTGGATATAAAGTGAAGGTGACTAAATATATAATTGAAAAGTCTAAAATGTATTGAAATAATTAATAGATTATTCTGTATAATGTTTATATAACTCTGTATTGCTATAAAAGAGAGCACTGTAAAAAAAAAAAAAAAAAAAAAGAAAAAAATGAAAAATCTGTAAAATTATTTGTAGTAACAGGACAAGTAGTCTGAGAGTATAATAAAAACTTATAGAAAAAAAAAAAAAAAAAAGAAAAAAATGAAAAATCTGTAAAATTATTTGTCAGGCTCATAACAGGACAAGTAGTCCTGAGAGCTATAATAAAAACTTATTCTATTCTATTCTATTCTATTCTCTCCTTCTCTCTCTTTTGTTTCTCGCTCTCCTCGCTCAAAATTTCTTCCTCCATTCAAACAAATTTTATTTTCTCGTTGCGTTTACTAAAATAAATTTATCTGCTTGAATTACTTTCGTTCTATATTATTAATCTTATATAGTGAGATATCATGCCCGGACAAAACCTGTCCAGACAAGTTGAACCCACCAACTCAATACATAAGGAGGATCTTTCTATTCAATTTGCACTCAAATATTTTATTTAAATACCTTTGAAAAATAGAAATATATTAAGAGATTAGCCAATTTAGAGTGAATTGAAGATTATTTCGACAATTTTTTTTCTATGATAGGGAACTTTTTAGGGGTTTTTTTCTCTCCATTCTTTTTATTAGCCTAAAAAAGAGGTGGCAAAGCTAATTTGATTTAAAATAAATATTAAAGCAACTTAAGGAATTCTCGGTTGGGGATTCGAATTTAATTTAAAACAACTTGCAGGGGTCCCGACTTTGCCGGGTTCGGTCCGGCTAAGGTTCAGCTGTTTTTTTTTTTTTTTTTTTTTTTTTTTTTTTTTTTTTTTTTAACACACTTTTTTCTTATTCACACTCACACACACATTCACATAGTCTTTTCGGCAACTTAGGCCATTTAAGACTTTGGCGATAACCATTATTATTTAATATCTATTGGGAATCCAGGCATTTCTATTTAAGCCATCGATTATTCATAGATTATGAAAAAAAAAGTAATCGATTATTTTCGGGAAACATGCGTAGATGGGATAAGACTCGTATGCTAACAAAAAAATAAGGTAAAATTATTTTCACGAGAGGGAAAAAGTGAAAATTTTATGAAATAAATTTTTGTAAGACGGAGAAAATTGAAATTTTACAAAAAAAAATTTCGTTTAACTAAAAAAAAAAGGTCAAATGAATTTCGCGAGAAGGTAAAAAAAATGGAATTTTTCCAGAGAAAAAAGGTATAATCGATTATTTTTTTCCATAATCGAACACCCCTAATCGGGACATTTAAAACAAAGTGTCGGAGACAAAACCTCACAGCCTAGATCATTTAAAGGGAATCAATCACGACTGTTATTCAAAAGATTCCATTAGAAATGACGAATACTTTTGATTCTTTCAAGCGATGTGCAGAGATTTGCATTCAGAAGAATGGAGCCCATCTCAGTGATGTTATTTTTAAACAATATTACTAACATAAAAAGCTTTTTGATGGACCAATCGTGTAACTTTTGTTATGTAAACAATCAAATGAATTTCTTTTTTACTTTCTCTTACCTCTATATATATGTTAATATATATAGAGAGAGAAAGTATTGGTTTCATGTCAAAAATTCGATGTCGAGATTTTGATGGATATACACGTTTTGAGGTCCCCTGAATCCAAAAAAGTGGTTTTCGCGACATGGTCTGTCTGTCTGTCTGTCTGTCTGTCTGTCTGTGTGTCTGTCTGTGAACAAAATATCTCAAGAACGAGAAGAGCTAGGAAGTTGAAATTTTATATTTAAGTTAGGCATTCCCATGGGACGTGACACGAAGCTTTTGAACAAAATCGACCAAAAAGTACTAGTACTTTACTGATGCACTTTTTCAGTTTTTTTCGATTTTCTCAAAATTTGCTCCAACGATTTTTTTTAAAATTCAAAAATCAATTATTTTTTAGATTCTCTATAAAATGTATATTCTCATTTTGTGATTGAAATCTTCTGAAGACCACTTTACTCTTGTACTCCATAGAAAAGATATGAGAAATTGTTGCCATGGTAACAACATATAAATATTTTGCCATACTTATAAATTTTACATCTTGAAAATCGAATGTACCCTACTGTCGGAAACTAAATACATGTCGACACAAAAAATCTGGTGAGACAAGCACAGTACACAACTTTCGATTACCGAAGGTAAGAGAAAGTTGTGTGCTGTGCGCCAGTCACACCAGATTTTTTGACCTTATTAAATCGTCTAAATATATATTAGGGTCCGACCGAAACAAGATTTTCAGCCGAAACCGAAACCGAATATTCGGCCTCAACCTTAGTTTCGGCCGAAACCGTAACCGAAACCGAAACTTGTATTTCCTATAAAAAAATTTATATTTTTTTTTTTTGAAATTTTTTCCCCTCCGTGAAAATCATTTTACCTTTTTTTTTTTTAGGGAGACAAAAATTTTTTTCTCCTTCAAGTGCAAATCATTTGACCTTTTTTTTTAAGACTCAAGTTTCGGCCGGCCGAAAGTTTCGGCTACTTTTTGGCCGAAACCGAAACTACGGCCGAAACCATGATTTTTGGCCGAAACTGGCCGAAACCGTAACCGAAACCGAATATTCGGTCGGTTCCTAATATATATGCCTCGCCCTATATAAAATAGAGAATATCCAGTGTTTGTATGCATTAGAAATTTCAGGATATCTTTGTTTCTTAACCGAACTTAATGAAATTTAAAATTTAGCTCCATAATGATCTAAACAACAAATACAATTTTTTTTTTCACTCTCCTTGCAAGTAACTCTTATCTCAATTGTAATTAAGTGATATTCTAATAAATGTTTTCTTTTTTTTCAGATGTACGTGTGTGTCTTTAGTGTTAGTGTAGTGATTCAGTGTTTGTGTTTGTGTTCCTGAGGAGCTGTTGCTGTGCAAGGATGCATCGTGCCACTTCGAGGAATCTCCAAGGTAAATGTTTTTATTATTATTAATTAACATTTAAACAAACACACAGGGCCTTTCAGAGATAATCCAAGACCTGAGTAGAAAGTAGAGAAAATAGCATAGGATTTTTTCTACTTTTCCTATATTTTTATAGTAGCTTAAATTTTTTTTTCCTCATTCCCTTTCTTTCTCTATATTTTTGTCTAAACTTGGCCACAAATATTGAAAGGCTCTTCATCTTGCCCCACTCTCCCTCCTCTGATAGCTCCTCTACACGCATACAAATACATAAATAGCAACAAAATATAAAATTACTAATTTGTTCTTTTTTTTTTTTTTACAGACCTCGAGAACTTCGAGTAGCAATAGAACAAATGTAAGTTTTCGCATGGTGCAAAGAATATTAAAGGGGGTTAGGGCTCAGATTCGCTTTTTTAGGATGTCTTCTTTTTCAGCTGACCCTAGGATATGCTTTTTTCTTTAAAATTTCAATTAATAATTTTTTTCTTTCTTTACATAATTTTCAATTTGATTCATTAAATTAATTTTCAATTTGATTAATTAAATTTTCAATTTAATTCATAAATTTTCAAATTAATTAATAAATTTTCAAATTAATTCATAAATTTTCAATTTAATTCATAAATCTTCAATTTAATTCATAAATTTTCAATTTAATTCATAAATCTTCAATTTAATTCATAAATTTTCAATTTAATTCATAAATTTTCAATTTACTTCATAAATTTTCAATTTAAATCATAAATTTTCAATTTAATTCATTAAATTTGCTTTTAAAAGTTTTAAATTTTAAATTCATAATTCAATTCAATTAATTTTTATAATTTTTTCTAAATATAAATAAACATTAGATTAGAAAATTCCTCCCCTCATGCATCGATCGAGAGAGAGAGATGCTCTCTTATCAGCCTCCGAGGGATGGATTTCATCATCAACTTGGTACCCAGGGCCTTAAGGTGTGATTTTTAAACGGGAATACAAATTTAAAAGTATTCACTTATAATTTAAAAAATACTTTTGCACACCTTAAATTGTAGTTTAATAATTTTGAATATAGAGGGTGGTGGGTGCACCATGCCAACGAGAGGGTTTTTTTTTTTTTTCTATTTTAGAACTTGCAGCTACTTCTCGTGAATCTATATGAACGATTCATAAAGAGATGCGGTCAGATCTGATTGAAAGATCAAAGCCCAGGTTCTCAAGTGTTCTTGTGTTTGCGAAAAGACGTCTTTTTATGACGCAAAGGGAGTCTGATATATTTTTGTATTTTTGAGGTAACTCTATGGGTTTAAATGAGTCAGGGAAAGGTTGTAGTTTCTCCAGGAATATCCTGGAGGGTTCAAATTGCAATCCTTTTGAGGCTAGGGACAAACCCGAGGGCTCCACCGATCTGATGGTGGGGACGGGGTTACAAATACACTACACACATTTATTCTTCGCATTCTCTGATTGTAGATTAGGTAGGATCTTTTCCAGGTTGGCCCCCCCACTCATTTGCCCGTAATCCAAAAAATCACGTTCATTCTCAGTGTTATGATTTCTTCAGACTTTACGGTTTTTTTTTTTTTTAATTTCTTTTAGACAAGAAAGGCAAAACTTTCTTGCTCTTTTCTCTATTATTATTTTCCTATACTACAAACACTTTTTGTAGTAAACTTTTTTTAGTGTACGAATATTTTTAATTTTAGTGAATATATTGAGTGTGATTTATTGAAAGAAGAGAGAAAATTTTAAATTTTCTCGCTAATAAAAGGTAAATATTAACTCTAACTTATAATTCACATGAATATCCAAAACTAATTCTCAAATTTTTTTTTCAGGTCGACTAATAAATAAAAAAATGATTATCGAAAAACCAAAGTCAGATGAGTGATGTGCTTAGTTACTAACTACTATATAATGAATATCGAGCGGTAGTAGGAAGAGAACACAACTTTCTTTAACCGAAGTTAAGAGAAGTTGTGTGGTGTGCGACTAGTCACATCAGTTTTTTTCAATTATAATGCAAATGTAAACTTCAAAGCAAATAAAGGGCCTCAGCACGAGACTGATAAAAAATTGAAACAAAAATGATGCTCAAAATTGGCTAAAAATATAAAATACCAACATTTTTTAGATATAAAATATAGATGGGTTAAAAAAATTCAAAAATAGAACTAATATTTCAGAGGAACTCGAAAATAAAAGTAAAACAATTCTTTCTTTGTAAGAAAGGGGTGACGGTTAAATTGAAAGAAAATATCAAACGAGTCAAGCATATAATTATAACTATATGCTACCCTTAAAGAAAATTGACAAAGAAATATTTTTCTATACGAAAAAGCAGAGAGGCGAATTTTTTTTATTCTTTTGAGTTTGTTTTATGTGTTAAAAAAAAAGAAAGTACAAAAAAAAATGTTTCGTTTGAAGTTCTTTTAAGGTAGTCCTATCTATAAGTCTTATCAACTGGAGAAGAAACGTTTTTTTTTTTCCTCTTTTTATGCAAACATTGAACAAATTAACTGTCTAATTTATAATTCAAGATCATGATGTTTAAATTTATTCACCGGATTTTTATCAAAACGTATCATCTTTAGAGAAATATATTGTTTTTCTAGTTAAAAAAAAAAGAGAAGTGGTGTTTAAATGAGGCTTGTGAGATAGCATCCACATTAAAAATAAATTAAAGATGTCCACTTGTAAAAAAAAAAAAAAAAAAGTAAAAGAAAAACATTTGCACAATGGGAAGTTGAATCATCATTGGAAAAACATTTATTTTGAATAGAACCTTCTCGTTTTATTTTTTCTAGAGAAGAAAGAAAAACTTTTCATCTTCATGCCAAGAATAATTAAAAAAAAAATTTTTGCCAAAAAAAGTTTAATCTAAAAAACGTCATTGAGAATAATTAATTGGATATCTATTAAACATACATACTCGTAAAATGTGTCACTGAGTGAACTTTGTCTATAATATAGAATCAAACAAAGTTTTCATCCAATTTTACAAAATTATCGGCCAGGCGTAGGCATGGGCGTAACTAGGGGGTGCCGAGCCCCCCCCCCCCCCAGAAAGCTCCTTGCTCCAAGAAAAATTGAGAAAATATGGGGCTTTCCAGGCCCACCGGAGGATAACTGGTCCCATCCCCCAGCAAGGATGGCTGGTCCCATGGCCCCCCAGTCAAATTCTCTAGTTACGCCCATGGGCTTATATCTTTTGAATGTGAAAAAGTATTGTCAGAGATGTTACTACTGATCTCTTATTCGCCATATTAAATTCTCAATATAGAAGGACACAGTGGCGTAGCGAGCTTAACTCGCGCCCGGGGCACAATACCTTTTTATCGCCCTCCCTCTCCCCATTCGAAAACCATATAATATGTAAAATATACAAAATTATTATATTACACTGGCACTAAATTTAAAATATATCAATAAAAATAAAAATTTTTTGTTTTGGGGACCATTTGGTGCCTCTTTGTGAGTAGCGCCCGGGGCATGATGACCCCCCTTGCCCCCCAACCTCTCGCTAGGCCACTGGAAGGACAAATATTTATTTTTATAAAATGTAAAAAAAAAATGGAACAAAGTGACCCTTAGATAGAGCTTTTAGAATTATATACCTACGAATATATAAATATTTCAAAGTACAGTAGAGTAAATTTTCTATCAAAATGAATAATTTATTTAAAATTCATTTCCATTTTCTGTCTTTTAAAAAAGCGTCTTATATAGTCCTATATTTTTTATTATTATCTTTAAGGTCAGTTAAGAAAAAAAATTCCCCCCAATTCCCTTGAGGATTTCCATAAAATATCTTCTTTAGTAGGAAAATGGGCCCCGGCATATGTGTATGCATAAATTGGCTTCAAAGGGGAAAGGACACAGGCATTTCTAATCCCACTCTCCCCAAAGCCAAAGTCGTTGTATATGGTTGGTTGGTGGGTGGTTGGATAGGAAGCAAAGGCGAAGGCGAGGGCAAAAGCATTCCAGAGAGACACCTGCGTTGTCCTCCTCCCTACGGTCTCTACTCTAACCAACAACGAAAACAACACCTTCCTTAACTACACTTTGGAGTTCAAGTAACATTTAATTAACCCACCATCCTAAATAGGTCCTCCCCTTTTACGAGGTAGTTTTAACTATTTTAAAAAAAATAGGATACCTATAAAAGAGCTGTAGCCAGAGAGCAAGAATAAGGTGATTCAATCAAAGAAAACGTTTCGGTCCCACAGGTTCAGCCAAATAAAAAGCTTTTATATGAATTATGAGACATTAAATATATCTCGAAACGTCTCCGGGATCGATAACAATATAAAGCTTTTACTATTTGTAGGTTAACTTGCAGTTTCCTTCTCGTGTTTTTTGATGTGACACCTGTATTTAAGTATCTTAGTATTTGTAGATCAATCTGCAGTTTTCTTTTGGTGTTTTTTTTTAGAGCAGGGGTCTCCAAACTACGGCCCGCGGGCCACATCCGGCCCGCGGACAGATTTTGTCCGGCCCGCGGAGAGCTAGCAAACTTGAAAACTTCTTTTAGAGAACATATTTTTTATAGCAAATTAAATTTAGTTTACTGAAATATTCTAATTTTATGTTGAATAATTATTAATATGACATCTACATTGATATGGTCATGGGCTAACTACTCATAACATTGTTGTAGGCTTATGTTATTGTTTTTGTGATAAGTTGGATAAAGAAACACAGAATTGTAATGAGTAAAGTCATGTATAATATGCAGAAAATTTAACTTCAGTATATAATAACTAACAAATTATTGAAATGAATCGAACTAACATTTTATACATTTATAACAAGCATAATGACATATGAAATACTAATGAGATTTATGTAATTGAGATTTTCCACTGACAATAGTTTGTAGTTGTGGACTAATTTTACGTTTTGCGGACTTTAGTCCGATTTGCAGCCTTTTTAAACGTTGCGTACTTTTTCGGACTTTTTTTTCATCAGTGGACAATTTCACTTTTAACCACCGGCAACAATGATAATATGGTTTTGGCCCTCGGAACTTACTGGAGTAATCAGTATGGCCCTAAGGCTGGAAAGTTTGGAGACCCCCTGTTTTAGAGGATGGAGTGCTGGAGAGAAAGGAGAATTGTTTAAAGAAAAAGACAATTTTTTCAGAGACTTTTCAAGTGAAGCAATGGATGCAACCCTTTTCGTTTCGACCATTTCATTTCGGTAGCCTTCATCAAAACCTTTGTCTCTGAGGAAGGCTACCGAAATGGCCGAAACGAAAAGGGATGCACCCATTCGTTCACTTGAAAAGTCTCTGAAAAATATTTTTTTTATTTAAACAATTCTCCTTTCTCTCCAGCACTCCATCCTGCTAAAAAAAACACCAGAAGGAAACTGCAGATTGACCTACAAATACTAATTTAGATACAGGTGTCTATAAAGCTTTTTATTTGGCTGAACTTGCCCTTATTCAAATCAACTATAATATATAAATTTGATTCATGCCTCAGGTAGAGATTCAAAATCTTTCCTTTAGATAACAAGCAAGCAAGCTCTTCTAATTTACATATTCTCTTGATGTTCTATTATTTGGGTCTAGGATCCTTCAAGTGCCCTAGAAATGAACGCCCAAGGATAACTTAACAAACCTTAAATAATCAGATGGATAAATTACTACTAGATAGTATTTTCCTTTTAAGAAAATATAAACATGAAATAAAGTCGAACGAAGATACTTACTACACAAATGAATATAAAGTTGTTAATGAGAAATCGAAAATCAAGTATAAGCACTAACTTATTGCTTGAGAAGAGATATGATAGTAAATACATTTTTTTTAAACACTGAACAAAATAGTAGAATTCAAAAATAAAATCAAAGATAATTTTGCAGATTTTGTATGTTCTGAATATCTTCATAGGTGGGGGGGGAATTCGTGTGGGAATATTAAAACGAAATTCTAATAGTCAAAAAAATTATATTAGCTCTTCTATGGACTTATTTATTTTATTGTTAATAATTTAGACGTTGGAAATGTTAAAATGCTCCTTTTTGCCCTAGGCATGCAGGTTGACTATAATATATAATGTCGGCAATATACAACAGTTGAGTTTGTACATATCCACGTAGGCGTATATCTAAGTTTAAGAGTTAGTGAAACCTTGGGAGTTCTTATGCTAATGATCCTGGTGAAATAGTTTTAATAATACGCCCTTTAGAGCAAAAGTTTTTTATTCTCCTTGTGAAAAGTTTTTATTATTATTATTATTATTTTTCTTTTTCCAAGATTTTCTTGTTGAAAATATAAAAATGTAAAGATATCAAATATATCAAGTAAACAAAAAGAAAAAAAAATGATATGCCCAGG
>JAKCPI010015958.1:0-49460 GCA_023213315.1 Euborellia annulipes
TTTACTTGCTTGTCTTGCTTAAAATTGACTGTATTATTTAAATAAATATATATTGCCTCTAGAGTCAACCTCTTGTAGTAATTGTCCTCGAAGTTTCCTACGATTTTCACCTCTTCGAAGTTAAAATGATGGTTATTATTATTAATAGCATGATCGGCCAATGCAACACTGGTGTCACGGTTCTTGATGTTGAGACAACCGGCTATTTAGGTATTGCCGGGTCTGACCACAAATCACAATCGTTGCATGACACTTTATAGACAATCTCAGAGTTCTTGGGGAGGGGGGTATTATTAAAAAAAAATATACTTTATGTTGTTATAGCTCTGATTGATGGTCTTGACCAAGACCGAAACGTCAGCCTAGTGCCTCAATAAATGAAATAATTTTAGCTGCTATTCTTTTATTTACTTATTAATTTTCTCAACTTGTGTTCTGTGCTTGTCAGAGCAGATTTTTTTTGGGACGACATATGTTTAGTTTCCGCAGATATATTAAAATTCAAGATGTAAAATTTATAAACATAGAAAAATATTTATATTTTGTTACCATGGCAACCATTTCTCGTATCTTCCCTATGAAGTACAAGAGTAAAGTGGTCTTCAGAAGATTTCAATGGCAAAATGAGAATATACATTTTAAAGAGCATCTAAAAAATAATTGATTTTTGAATTTTAAACGAAATCGTTGGAGTAAATTTGAAGATCGTCCAAAAAAACTGAAAAAGTACATCAGTAAAGTACTAGTACTCTTTGGCCGATTTTGTTCAAAAGCTTATTTTTACGCCCCAGGAAGGTACCTGAATTAAATATTCGCTTCAACGATTTTGATTAAAATTCATAAATCAATTATTTTTTTAGATTCTCTTTAAAATGTATATTCTCATTTTGTCATTGAAATATTCTGAAGACCACTTTACTCTTGTACTTCATAGGAAGGATAGGAGAAATGGTTGCCATGGAAACAAAATATAAATATTCCCTGATGTTTATAAATTATACATCTTGAATTCTAATATTTCGGTGGAAACTGAATATAGATGTCGACACGAAAAATCTGGTGTGATAAATTGTCTGAAAAGTTACGTTCATGATTAAGGAAAGGGGTAAGGTTGTCCAGACTAGCGGGTGTCGCGACTAGTCATTCTCGATATAAGAACCTCAGATCCAACATTTATTCTAGTTTAAAAATATTTTTATTTGAATCTCTACCTTGAACGCGGAGTTGAGTGTTCTTTGAACTTGAATTTTTTCTCGTAAATTAAAATTCCTTTTCACTCTAATACATCTCTTTGATATCTAATTGCAATGATTTAACAACATCTTTGCATTAATAAAAAAAAAAAAAAAATTTTGGCAAATTTTCAAAATAAATAAAAAAGATTTTTTTTGTTTTTTTGTTTTAAATCGATTAGTATACAAAGAAAGTCTTTTTGTTCTTCTTATTTACCTTATGTCTTTATTTAAAAAAAAGACAAGGAAGGATTTCGACTTCCGTGGGGTCATTGGCATAATTTTAGCGCGCTGACCTTCTTCTCTCTCTCTCTCTCTCTCCTTCTAACTTGATCCATCCATCTTAATCACTTAACCCGGGGAACCAAACTAACACCAACCGAACCGAGAGAGTCCAACTTGTTTTAAAGCCATGCACTCACTCCCCTCTCTCTCTCTCTCTCTCTCTTGCTGTTCTCTCTCTGACTGTGCTCAGAGAATCGTAGACTCCTATCCCTTGCTAGAGCGGCTAAATTTAAAGTTAATGAAGCGAAACCTGATAGCTTCAAGTACCTTTGGGTGAAAAATGGCAGAATCTTAGCTAAGGTAAACGAGGACTCTAGATATTTTCAAATCAGAAGCGAATCGGATATTGAACTTATTAAATAGTCATGAGTGTAAAAAAACAACTATGCACCTCTTTGCTTTGCTCTTAATATTTTCCTTAATGTACTTATCAATTAAAAAACATGATGAAATAAAAAACTTTATATTAATGCGTGATAAAATCTATATATGCATTAATTATATCCTGAAAATAATTATTTTGTTCTATAAAAATATAATGGGAATGTTTTTATTAATCCCTTGCCTAAGAACTTATTCAAATCTATTTATTGAAATTTTTTTAAAAGGTATCTGTAAACGAATGATTATAAAGATGCCTTTCTTTTATACTACTTGTATGCATTTCTTTTTCTTGGTGTGTACCTCTCTGTTACTTTTTCTATTGCTTTTTTCTGTGAAATATTTTATTAATGTCATTGAATTCATAATGTTTATATCTATATTATTTTTTAATGAAAAAATTAAAAGTGGGAATAAATTATTCTCATTAGAATTAAAAAAGAGGGAATGTAGGGGGGAGAAAATACCAACTCGCAGTCAGCTAATTACAAAATCAACTACCTTTGTAATATTTGCTTATGTTTTTCTTTTTTTTTTTTAATGTTTATTATATCTCAAAAGTTGTCCTACCCTTCGAGTCTTTCTTATTGGGCTTTGCTTTACGTATACCAATAAAGATTCGCATGGGCTGCGTGCGTGCGGTATTCATGGCCATGTTCTCGACGGTGATGCTGTTGTTATTTATTATACATATCTTAAATGAATGAACTGGGCATATGTCATGTGAATGCACAGTCCATACGCGCTCACTACGATGAGTTTAGAATTTTTTTTGAAAATAATAACTTTGATTTAATCTGTGTTTCTGAATCTTGGCTCAGGCCGCTTGTCCCATCATATTCGGTTTCTTTGAGAAATTTTAATCTTTTTCGTACAGATAGAGATGGAAGGGCCGGTGGCGGGGTGGCCATTTATACCAGGGACAACATGGCTTGTCGCGTGTTGACTGACTCTAGAACATTTAATAGCTCATCTGTCGAGTTTATGGCCGTGGAGATCTCTACTAAGAATTGTAAAATATTTCTAGTGGTTGTGTATCGTCCCCCCAGAGTGGGGTTCTTTCAGGATTTGGAAAATCTACTATACCAATATATTCCATTATACAATAATGTGGTCATTATGGGTGATTTCAATGTGGATTTCACTAAGGATTCACCTGATAAATTGTATTTGAGCGACTTATTCTATTCTCTTAATTTGTCTAATATTCATCTACAACCAACTCATCACGTCTCGATGGGGGGAACGTGGATTGATTTAATGATTGTTAACCAACATGTAAAAGATCGAATTTTAAAACATGGTCAAATTTCAGTCCCGTTTCTATCTGCACATGACCTTATCTACTTATATCTAGACATTCCAAATCCAAAATCCTCCCCAAAAACTATAATCTATAGGGATTTTAAAAATTTTAAAAGCGAGGAGTATATTAAGGAACTGGGAAGTATGAATTTTGAAAGTATTAAATCAGAACCAAATATTAATCTTAAAATCGAAATATTAAACAGGATGATTCTTGAATGTATAGACAGGCATGCGCCCATAAAGAAATTTGTAGCCAAGAAACCCCCAGCCCCCTGGTTAAGTAAAGAAATCAAAGAACTCATGATTCAAAGAGATAAGATTAGAAATAAGGCAATAAAAAGGAAAATCCCTCATTTATTTAAAGAACTTAAAAAACTACGTAATAAAGTATCCCAGATGATTATAAATTCCAAAAACCTTTACTACAGAAACCTTTTTAACAATACCAGGGACTCTAAGTCCCTTTGGAAAATCTTAAGAAGTATTAATGTCGGTGGTGCACCTCGTGAGGAAACCCCTTTGCTTTTTGACCTGAACACAGTCAACAAACATTTCACCCTTGATACAAAATCAACCAATTTCATGTCTCCTCTAACCCATACAGATAATTATAATTTTTTAAATGATGTACCTTTCAATGATACTAATTTCTTCTTCTCAAATGTAACTTTAGAAAACATAATTCTCCATTTTGCTAGAACAAATTCAAACGCAGCCGGGATAGACAAAATGTCAGTAAAATTTTATAAACTCTCACTCCCTCACATCTTACCAATAGTAGCAGATATATTTGAGCTATCATTGCAGTCCTCACATTTTCCCTCTGTCTGGAAGACGGTACTTATACGGCCAATTCCTAAAAAACCTAACCCCGCCAGTATAGAGGATTTCAGGCCCATCTCTCTTATATGCACCCTGTCTAAGATTCTTGAACGCGAGGTGTATAACCAAGTTAGTTACTTTTTAGAATCTAGGAATCTACTAGATAAATATCAGGCGGGTTTTAGGAAAAACCACAGTACCCAGACGGCTCTTCTTAGGGTTACTGAGAGTATTAAGCAGGCAGTGGACAGTAGGATGTTGGTGGCCCTTGTCTTGTTTGACATGAAAAAAGCCTTCGACTCTGTAGACCACTCCCTTCTGTTAAAAAAGATGTCACTTTTGGGTTTCTCTCCTGGCGTGGTCCTGTGGTTTGGCTCCTACCTCACGGGGAGAGCCCAAATAGTGGTAGGGCCTGATGGGCAATATTCAAACGAGTTACCCATAAGTCAGGGAGTTCCCCAGGGAAGTGTCCTTGCTCCCTTATTGTTTGCCATCTTCATCAGTGATTTTCCAAAGCTAAAACATTGTCAACACCAATTCTACGCTGATGATCTCCAAATATTTGCCAACATAAAACCTCAAGATATATTCACGGGTATCGTTGAATTAAATCAGGATATAGAGGTTATATGTAGATGGGCACAATCTAACGGACTGCAGATAAATCAGAGTAAAACGAAGGCAATGATCTTGGGTGGCTCTGTTTATTTGAATAGATTAGAGGGTATGACCATGCCTCCTATCCGAGTTAACGAGAAAATTATAGAATACGAGAAAAAACTCAAAAATCTGGGGATGGTTTTTGGCCCCACGCTTAGCTGGAGAGAACATACTAGCTTCATTTCGAACAGGGTGTTTGGACATCTCTCTCAGTTTAGGCGGACGGCGGGAATATTCCCAGTCTCAACCAGAATCCAGTTAGTAAAAACATTAATATTCCCTATATTTGACTATTGCTGTTTAGTATATATAGGCTTGTCTGGAGAACTTGGCAGTAAGCTGGATAAATTGCTCAATGCTTGCATAAGGTTTATATATGACATTCCTTTATCTGACCATATCTCACCCTACTATAAAAAACTAAACTGGTTGAGATTGGGCAATAGAAGGTACTATTTCTTGGGTGCATTTCTGTCTAAATTATTCAACACGAAAGAGCCTGAATATATATATGAATTATTTAATTTTAAAAAAACTATACATGATAGAAAATTGAGAGATAAAGGACTCGAACTTCAAATGCCCATCCATCGAACGTCCTTGTTCACCAAATCCTTTACTGCTGAGTCCGTGAGACTTTGGAATTCCATCCCTGGCCATATAAAACGTATGAAGAGTGAAAACTCCTTCAAACATGCCCTCAGATGCCATCTACTGGACAACCAATAGATTGGTACTGGTACATCACAGTTTCTGCTTTCCGCGCATCGGGATGTGATTGGTTGAGTAGTGGATATAAAGTGAAGGTGACTAAATATATAATTGAAAAGTCTAAAATGTATTGAAATAATTAATAGATTATTCTGTATAATGTTTATATAACTCTGTATTGCTATAAAAGAGAGCACTGTAAAAAAAAAAAAAAAAAAAAAAAAAAGAAAAAAATGAAAAATCTGTAAAATTATTTGTCAGGCTCATAACAGGACAAGTAGTCCTGAGAGCTATAATAAAAACTTATTCTATTCTATTCTATTCTCTTAAACATGCACACAAATCTCCTTCAACATTCTCGGGCACCACCTTTAATTCCTACAAAATATCAAATAGAGGCCCGCCTCTTGCGGGTTTCTCAGCTAGCCAGGCAGCCAAAGACCCCTCCGCTAGACCCTCGCTATTTCTTAATAAAAATATACAGGGTACATTATCATTAAGAAATCCATATATATGTTTCTTAAATAGGCTGTCAAGCATCTCGAGTGGTTTTCTTATTATTCAAATAAAGAATAAAAAATCTGGTGTGACAGCACACAACTTCCTCTTTCCTTTGGTAAAAGAAAGTTGTGTACTGTGCTTGTCACACCAGAGTTTTTTGGGTCGAGATATATTTAGTTTCCGTAAGTACGGTACAGTACATTTGAACTCAAGATATAAATTTTTTTTTCTCTCATTCAAACTCACACTCACACACACATTCACACAGTCTTTTCGGCAACTTAGGCCCTTTAAGACTTTAGACGATAACCCTTGTAATTAATATATATATTGGGGGTTCAGGCATTAAGCCATTTGGTATACAAATGCCTTAAATAAAATCATCGGACTGCCTGGGTTCGAACCCGCGACGTTTGGTATAGGAGGTAGGCACGCTACCTACTACGCCAAACTCGAGGGCGAATTCAAGATATAAAATTTATAAACCTGGGAAAATAATTTTATTTTGTAACCATGGCAACCATTTCTCCTATCTCTCCTATGAAGTATAAGAGTAAAGTGTGCTTCAAACAATTTTGAAAGAAAAAAATACATTTGAAAGAGTATCTAAAAAATAATTGATTTTTGAATTTTAATCAAAATCGTTGGTGCGAATTTTGAGAAAATCAAAAAAAAAAAAGTGCATCAGTAAAGTACTAGTACTTTTTGACCGATTTTGTGTTATGGGGTTGCTAGACCAAAGGTCAAGAATCCTGAAAGAATTAGCCTGAGCAAAATTGTTTAATTTGGAAATTATATATTTGGTCTATTCAGCTAAATTAAATAAAGTAAAATTGCAAATTTATTTGAGAAAATCGAAAAAAAAAAAAAAAAAAAAAAAAAAACTGAAAAATTAGAGAGATGTGGTGGATAGCTGAGTAGATCTTATAGTAAGGAAGAAAGAAAAGAGCGATTGCAGCTAAGTTTATTTCGTTTATTAATCAATCTAACGTAGACTCGCATAGCCTGATGGTCCTTATAAAATGGCAAAAAATATTTTACACAATTGTGCCATTCGACATTTTGAGGAATTTTATTGACACGCTTCGTCCCTGATGATAGTCGTATATCTGACCGAAACGTCGGCTTGAAGCGATTAATAAACGAAATAAACTTAGCTGCAATCGCTCTTTTCTTTCTTCCTTACTACAAAAACTGAAAAAGTACATCAGTAAAGTACTAGTACCTACTCTTTGGCCCATTTTGAGGACACACACACACAGGCAGACCATGTCGCGAAATCCACATTTTTGGATTCAGGGGACCTCAAAACGTGTATATGCATCAAAATCTCGACATCGAATTTTTGACATGAATCCAATACTTTCTCTCTCTATATATTAACATATATATAGAGGTAAGAGAAAGTAAAAAAAATCTATTTTTAACAAGATATTTCTATTTTAAAAGATAATTATAATTTTTATTGGCCATATTTAGAGATAATTTCCCAGCAGTGGGCGAACCTGTAAGTTTAGGCTCAATTAAATTCCCCCCCCCCCCCCTCTCACCTAACTAGTAAATTAGGTTCGATGATGCAATTCCGTCTGTCGTATATCATTTTAACTATTTCTAGTTTAATCACTACTAATGAATGCAAGATAAAAAACAAATTCCTCTGCGAGACAGAAAGAGGGGAGGGGAGGGTTAAGAGGGAGGGGGAACTAATTGGAATCTCCTCTTTGAGGAAATCCAATCATTTGATCAGATTATTTTTCTATTGAATATTTTTGATAAATAAGTAGGTTACACACTTAAATATTTGTTATTTAATTTTTACTTTCTCTTATCTCTATATATGTTAATATATAGAGAGAGAAAGTATTGGATTCATGTCAAAAATGCGATGTCGAGATTTTGATGGATATACACGTTTTGAGGTCCCCGAATCCAAAAAAGTGGTTTTCGCGACATGGTCTGTCTGTCTGTGAATAAAATATCTCAAGAACGAAAAGAGCTATGAGGTTGAAATTTTATATTTAAGCAATAATAGGCTTTTTTTACAACGCTTTTATTACAACGCTTTTATTAACTTGCTTTCCTGTTTTTCCGACAAATTTGCAAATCGAAATTTCGACCACTTCTACTTAAGCTAGAGCTTTGAAATTTTATACACGTATGTAACTCCCGTGACAATGCAATATTTGATGTGTCTCATCTTTGTAGGTGAATTAATTACAAAATGGCGGCCGATCAAAAAAAGTGGGGGTAAAACTTTATAATCAAAATTTCTCCTATTTATAATTAATTTAGAGTTTTGAGCATTGACAGAGGTGTTAAATAGACTTTACTCTACAAAATGTGCTATTCAAAATAATTAAAAATTCAAAAAATTCAAAATGGCGGCCAATTAATCACATTTCCATTGTTCGGTCCGACAAAGTTAGCGATTGAAATTACGACTAGTTCTACTTAACTTAGAGCTTTGAAATTTTAAACACATATGTAACTCCCGTGACAATGCAATATTTGATATGTCTCATCTTTGTAGGTGAATTAATTTCAAAATGGCGGCCGATCAAAAAAAGTGGGGGTAAAACTTTATAATCAAAATTTCTCCTATTTATAATTAATTTAGAGTTTTGAGCATTGACAGAGGTGTTAAATAGACTTTACTCTACAAAATGTGCTATTCAAAATAATTAAAAATTAATTAAATTCAGATTAGCGGCCAATTAATCACATTTCCATTGTTCGGTCCGACAAAGTTAGCGATTGAAATTACGACCAGTTCTACTTAACTTAGAGCTTTGAAATTTTATACACGTATGTAACTCCCGTGACAATGCAATATTTGATATGTCTCATCTTTGTAGGTGAATTAATTACAAAATGGCGGCCGATCAAAAAAAGTGGGGGGAAGTTTTATAATCAAAATTTCTCCTATTTATAATTAATTTAGAGTTTTGAGCATTAGCAGAGGTGTTCAATAGACTTTACTCTACAAAATGTGCTATTCAAAATAATTAAAAATTAATTAAATTCAGATTGGCGGCCAATTAATCAATTTCCATTGTTTGGTCCGACAAAGTTAGCGATCGAAATTACGACCAGTTCTAGTTAATCTAGAACTTTGAAATTTTATACACATATGTAACTCCCGTGACAATGCAATATTTGATGTGTCTCATCTTTGTAGGTCAATTAATTTCGGCCTATCACAAAAAAGAGGGGGTGAAATTTATAATCAAAAATTTCTCTTCTTTTAAAATACAAATTGTCTTATTGTATCGTGTATATGTATATAACTCATACGTATTAATATTTTATTACAAAAACTAAAAAGAGTTAAATAAAATAATATAAAAAAAAATTTAAAAACAACGCTTTTATAAATGTACTAAAAAGAGAAAAATAATTATGTATAATTTCTTTAAAATTATATTAAAAATTAATATATGTTACTAAAACTAAAAGCGTTGGGCGCGCAAATTAACAATCTCTTGCAATTTGCATTGCAGAGGATCAACTAACCTTAATTCACCGATACTTGAATCAAAAAATAAAAATAAAATAAAATAATCTAACTAAAACATTTGAGTCACTTCAAACTGTTTTGCCTAACTACCCGCCAAGTCTATGGTATTAAAATGTATTCATAAAACATATAATAGGCCTATTTATACAATTAAAATTTGCAAATCCCGCGCCCAACGCTTTTAGTTTTAGTAACATATATTAATTTTTAATATAATTTTAAAGAAATTATACATAATTATTTTTCTCTTTTTAGTACATTTATAAAAGCGTTGTTTTTAAATTTTTTTTTTATATTATTTTTATTAACTTGCTTTCCTGTTTTTCCGACAAATTTGCAAATCGAAATTTCGACCACTTCTACTTAAGCTAGAGCTTTGAAATTTTATACACGTATGTAACTCCCGTGACAATGCAATATTTGATGTGTCTCATCTTTGTAGGTGAATTAATTACAAAATGGCGGCCGATCAAAAAAAGTGGGGGTAAAATTTTATAATCAAAATTTCTCCTATTTATAATTAAGTTAGAGTTTTGAGCATTGGCAGAGGTGTTAAATAGATTTTACTCTAAAAAATGTGCTATTCAAAATTATTAAAAATTCAAAAAATTCAAAATGGCGGCCAATTAATCACATTTCCATTGTTCGGTCCGACAAAGTTAGCGATTGAAATTACGACTAGTTCTACTTAACCTAGAGCTTTGAAATTTTATTCACGTATGTAACTCCCGTGACAATGCAATATTTGATGTGTCTCATCTTTGTAGGTGAATTAATTACAAAATGGCGGCCGATCAAAAAAAGTGGGGGTAAAACTTTATAATCAAAATTTCTCCTATTTATAATTAATTTAGAGTTTTGAGCATTGACAGAGGTGTTAAATAGATTTTACTCTAAAAAATGTGCTATTCAAAATAATTAAAAATTAATTAAATTGAGATTAGCGGCCAATTAATCACATTTCCATTGTTCGGTCCGACAAAGTTAGCGATTGAAATTACGACCAGTTCTACTTAACTTAGAGCTTTGAAATTTTATACACGTATGTAACTCCCGTGACAATGCAATATTTGATGTGTCTCATCTTTGTAGGTGAATTAATTACAAAATGGCGGCCGATCAAAAAAAGTGGGGGGAAGTTTTATAATCAAAATTTCTCCTATTTATAATTAATTTAGAGTTTTGAGCATTAGCAGAGGTGTTCAATAGACTTTACTCTACAAAATGTGCTATTCAAAATTATTAAAAATTCAAAAAATTCAAATTGGCGGCCAATTAATCAATTTCCATTGTTTGGTCCGACAAAGTTAGCGATCGAAATTACGACCAGTTCTAGTTAATCTAGAACTTTGAAATTTTATACTCATATGTAACTCCCGTGACAATGCAATATTTGATGTGTCTCATCTTTGTAGGTCAATTAATTTCGGCCTATCACAAAAAAGAGGGGGTGAAATTTATAATCAAAAATTTCTCTTCTTTTAAAATACAAATTGTCTTATTGTATCGTGTATATGTATATAACTCATACGTATTAATATTTTATTACAAAAACTAAAAAGAGTTAAATAAAATAATATAAAAAAAAATTTAAAAACAACGCTTTTATAAATGTACTAAAAAGAGAAAAATAATTATGTATAATTTCTTTAAAATTATATTAAAAATTAATATATGTTACTAAAACTAAAAGCGTTGGGCGCGCAAATTAACAATCTCTTGCAATTTGCATTGCAGAGGATCAACTAACCTTAATTCACCGATACTTGAATCAAAAAAATAAAAATAAAATAAAATAATCTAACTAAAACATTTGAGTCACTTCAAACTGTTTTGCCTAAATACCCGCCAAGTCTATGGTATTAAAATGTATTCATAAAACATATAATAGGCCTATTTATACAATTAAAATTTGCAAATCCCGCGCCCAACGCTTTTAGTTTTAGTAACATATATTAATTTTTAATATAATTTTAAAGAAATTATACATAATTATTTTTCTCTTTTTAGTACATTTATAAAAGCGTTGTTTTTAAATTTTTTTTATATTATTTTTTATTAAAATATTCACATTTTTTCTCATTCACACAGTCTTTTCGGCAACTCAGGCCATATAAGACTTTGACGATAACCGTTGTATTGAATATATCTATTGGGGGTTCAGGCATTTATATTTAAGCCATCTGGTATCCAAGTGGCTTAAATAAAATCATCGAACCCGCGACGTTTGGTATAAGAGTTAGGCACGCTACCTTCTACACCAAGCTTGGGGGCTCGGACAATAAGAGGCTAAAGGAGCGGGCAGCCAGGTAGTTGTTTGTTCTCACGGCGGACGCCATGACTGAGCGATAACCTGAGAAAACTGCTCAAGTTTTTGTGCAAAATGAGAATATATATTTTATAGAGTATCTAAAAAATAATCGATTTTTGAATTTTAATCAAAATCGTTGGAGCGAATTTTTAGAAAATCGAAAAAAACTGAAAAATACATCAGTAACGTATTAGTACTCTTTGGCCGATTTTGATGAAAAGATTATTTTCATGCCCCAGTGAGGTGTCTAACTTAAATTTAAAATTTAAAGAAAAAGTGGCTGTTGTATTAAACAATAAGAGGATAAAGGAGCGAACAGCCAGATAGTCTCTACGAAATAAAACTCTCTGTTGAGGAAACAGTTTCGGTTTTAATGAAATATAATCATTCACTGTTTCCTTAACATTTTGTAGAGACTAACTAACTACCTGGCTGTTCGCTCCTTTATCCTCTTATTGTTTAATACATCAGCCACTTTATTTTCTTTATTTCTTCAAATTTTAGATTTAATTTAGACACCCACCTAGAGCGTGAAAATAATCTTTAAAAGGGTTCAGGAGCGACGTCTAAACGTACTTTAAAAAAAAACTAGACTATTATAAGAAATTTTTCAATGCGTAAAAAAAAACTAGACTATTATAAGAAATTTTTCAATGCGGTTTTTTTTTTTAAATGAATTAAATTCATAAGAGATTATTGGGACATCGAGCTATAATTTTTTTAATGATTTATTAAAAAATTATCGTTATTAATTTTGTGTTATCAAGCAAATACAAAAAAAAAACAATCTGTCCCAATAATCTTTAATTTTTTTAAATTTAAAAATTGTTATTATTAATCACATATTAATTAAGAAATTTTTAAAATAAGCTTAGATGATTTATTTAAAAATCAAATGTCAAATTAGTTCAGCATTCTTGCAATAGATGGCAGACTTGTCTAACAGACGATAGATATAGTATTAGCCTATATTTATGTATTTTTATGCTTTTATAAAAGATACATAATATATAATAACATTTATAAAGTATTCATTGTTAAAAGATCAATGAAAATCAACCAAATGCATTAAATATTATTAGCTACCATTCTGACATCTCTTGGCAGATTTTTGAATTACTTGATTTTTTGGGCATACTTTTTGTAAGAATGTACAGAGGACGTTTAGAACAAGAACGCTTTATTTAGCAAAAACATCAATATAATAATAATATATAATATAAATATAAATATTTGTATATAACATAATATATAACAAATCCATGCCAACACATCTCTCCTCTTAAGAAAATCCTAATCTCTCAGGTGCTTTACTCAATCTTCCACTTCTCGTAAAAATATTCTTCGAGACTAATATTTCATTGTTGCATATCTTCTTATTTCCTTCATCTTCATCTTCATTTACTAATGCACTTTTTATGACACACTACACACTTTTTTTTAGCCCTAAAAGGTGCTTGGAATTTTGAAACAAGTCACTGGGGCTCCCCCAGTCTAGTTGTTTAAAAATATAAGTGTAAATGAATACAATACACCTTTAAATGACCTCAGCCGAGAGTGTAAATTAAAAAAAAAATTGAATTATCGTATAAAAACGTTAATACCTAGAGAACAATCCCAAAAAAAGATATAATAGAATTCATAAATGCACTTTTTATGAAGCATGTAAACGAATAAATGCAATTTAAAATTGCATTTTTATTTATTATCGATTCATAAATAAACGAAAGGTCATCTCTGAATTCAATTGGGAGTCGAGGAGAAAAAGAAAAATGATTCAAAGATGCAAAATAGACAAATCGTATTTTAAACTCTCTTATTTTAGAATCAATTAAATACAATACTTGCTTTCACTACTAGTCTAGACTATATTTACTCTCGGGAAGTAATTATTCAACATCCAACATAAACAAAGAATAAATCTAACGTATTAAAATAACAAAAATTCGATTTTAAATTAAAATTTTATTTTTCCAATCATCATGAAATGTGATATGTTGTGACAACCAGATTTTTTTTCTGTGTCGCAAGAAAACAGTTTTACAATTTCTTTAGTTATCGAATTTAGTGGGGCTTTAAATTATAGGCGGTTATAAATGTTTAACTTACCGATTAGTTGTAAGCTTCATTGAAAAATAAATTGTTAATTAAAAAACGACAGGAACATTGTAGCTGGGAAGTAATTTAGTGTCTATATCATCATGAGAGACAGTTAAAGCATTAATTTAATTCGGATTCCTTTAATTTTCAATACGTATCAAACGATATTATTAATTATTATAGATATTTATCTGACCAAGTGAGGAAGTTAGGTTATGTTTTAAAGGCGTAAATGTCAAATTAGTTAGCCAGTTAACCGCAAGGGCGTACCGTCTGATTTATAATTTCATACTTATCATACAATATGATCCTAATTTCACGTTTGTTTTTATAAGTCATAACATAACCTCACTTATTCAGATAAATATCTATAAAAATTAATAATATCGCTTAATACATATTGGAAATTAAAGGAATCACAATTAAATTAGTGCATTTTTATGTTTAGCTGTCTCTCATGATGATTTAGACACTATATTAATTCAATACAAAAAAAAAAATATTAAACAACTATAGTAAATAGATTCTCTATAGATTCTCCTTTAGTTTAAAGACTGTTTTAACGAACCAATGACTTTAAAAAGCTTTGGAAGGCAAAGCTGTTCGAATATTTTTGACGATAAGATGGCGTTAGAGGTATTAAAATAATAGCCAAAAAAAGCACAACTATTACGAACATTTGCCAACAGATGGCAGGATGGTAGAGCTATATTTAATCTCATGTATTTGTTTGATTGATCGTTGATCTTTTTAGAATGAATAGTTTATAAATATTATTATCATTTATAACAGCATGAAAATATATAAATATAAGCTTATAAGTGATGATAATGGCGGGTGTTAGACTACCCTGCCATCTTTTGCATGAGTGTTGAACTATTTGCCCGTTAATTTTTAAATAAATAAGAAATTTATTTTTGACTTGGTCCGCAATTTATTTAATTTTTGTATGTTGGATATTATTAAGTTTTAATATTCTTAGATTTAAAAAAAAGTTTAAAATTTTCTTAATAGAACGTTTTTTGCATTAAATATAAAAAAATTGTTTTTAATCGTAATTAAAAAAAAAAAAAAATCATTCTATTATGTAAAATATCATTAAAAAAAAATACTTAAAAATGCCTCAGTAGTTTCGGACCAAAGATATCAAATGTGTTTCAACAAGAGCCTACGGCCGCCGCAAAATCTTTCTTCTTATTTTAGTCACAAAAAAAAAAAAATCCCAAAAGATAGATAAAGATTCTTAAAGACGTATACAATGCAAAGTTCATGTTTTTATTTATTATTATGTAAGATAATAGCGAACGAGATATCGTTTAAACATTTTTACATAATTAGGCTAATGCGTGAATAGAGAGATAATAAATAAATAAATAATATCTATTTATAATTGATATTTTTTTTATAATTCTATCACTATCACTCAAAAAAAAAAAAGTATATTCTTATCAAATAAATAATTATATTTCAACAAATTGATATTAATAAGAAAAAAAAAAAATTTGGCTTCCCTCTCTCTTTCTCTCTCGTTCATTTTTTTTTTTAAATATAAAATGTATTTATATTTATTATAGATTAGAGAGTTGAGAGCAGCGAGGTTAAGAGTTGGCTGACCTTTTTTTTAAATCTCCATTAATATATATTTAATTAATAGAAAATTTGTTTTTCTCTTACTATACATTCAAGTATATTTGCAAAAGAGCTAATAAAATGAATACTAGCCGCGCCGCCCGCCTTTGAGGGTTTCGCTTCGCGCCTTCTCCTTATCAGAAATTGCAAAAATTTTTCCATTCGTAGCAGAGAGGTGTTAATTTCTTTGCAATAATAATAATAATAATAATAATAATTTATTCCTTTGTCTTGAGCTTTTCGCTATACAAAGTGAATGAGTTTACTCTTTTTCTTTACATTATTTTACATTTTTCTTCCTTTTTTACTTTCTCTTAGCCTATATATGAAATATATAGGAGAGAAAGTATTGCGATCATGTCAAAAATTCGATGTCGAGATTTTGATGGATATACATGTTTTGAGGTCCCCTGAGTCCAAAAAAGTGGGTCCCGCAAATTGGTCTGTGTGTATGTATGTGTGTGTGTGTGTGTGTGTGTGTGTGTGTGTGTGTGTGTGTGTGTCTGTATGTGTGGACAGATTTTTAGCATGAAGGAATTGAGCTACCGGATTGAAATTTTATATTTAACTTAGGTACCTTCCCACACGCTCAAAATAAGCTTTTGAACAAAATCGGCCAAAAAGTACTAGTACTTTACTGATGTACTTTTTCAGTTTTTTCGATTTTCTCAAAATTCCCTCCAAGGATTTTTTTTAAAATTCAAAAATCAATTATTTTTTAGATGCTCTTTAAAATGTATATTCTCATTTTGCCGTTGAAATCTTCTGAAGACCACTTTACTCTTGTTCTTCATAGGAAAGATAGAAATGGTTGCCATGGTAACGGAATTTAAATCTTTTTCTTTTTTATTAGATTAAAAATCAATTATTATTTAAATTCCCATTTTTTTTAAATTTATTTGTGTCTTTAATTGTTTCAAAGAAAACATATATGTCTCTCTCTCACTTGCAAACATTATCGTCTCTCTCTACTCTTTTTAAATTCCCTTTCCACCTTATCTTCGCATAGAAACAATGTTAATTTCCTATAGGGATTTGTATGTTAATTTCGATTCAAAAGGGGGTCCCCTTTAGAACTTTTTAGGCATTTAAAATTTTTTTTCCAATTCTTATGAAATTTTGTATTTATTTACGATTCTATATTGTGTATAAAATGTCCAAATATGAGATTAAAATTTTTAAAAATAACCATAGTTTATTTGAAGCAGTCAACATTTAAAATGCAAGTTTGAAACTAAGATGCTATCGGAAACTAAATATATCTCGACACAAAAAATCTGGTGTGACCAGCACAGTGCGCAACTTTCTCTTACCGAAGGGTAAGAGAAAGTTGTGTGCTGTGCGCCAGTCACACCAGATTTTTTCTTTTTCTCCGATCTTTACACATTATTTTTAAATATTTCACTTAATATTTAGATAATTAAATTTAATGTTCAGACTTAATATTGAAATAATTAAATTATCAAATTATTATATTACAATTTTTCTGTATATTACTGTAGAATCAAATCAAACTTCTCTTAATTACCTCTACTGGCAATAAGAAAATTAATAATATATTCTCTGGATATTTCAAAGACATTTAATTTTTTGTGTCGAGATATATTTAGTTCCCGCCGATATAGCCTATATATTTTTTTTATTAAAAACACTCACACTTTTTTCTCATTCACACAGTCTTTTCGGGAACTTAGGCCATAAATAGACTTTAAACGATACTAGTATGTTTAATATATCTATTGGGGGTCCAGGCATTCTTATTTAAGCCATTTGGTATCTAAATGGCTTAAATAAAATCATCGAACTGCCTGGGGTCCGAACCCGCGACTTTTGGTATACGAGGTTAGCACTCTAACCCCTACACCAAGCCCCGAGGACGCTGATATATTAAAATTTAAGATGTCAAATTTATAAACATGGGTAAATATTTATATTTTGTTCTCAAGGCAACCATTTCTCCGAGCTTTCCTATGAAGTACAAGAAGATTTCAATGGCAAAATGAGAATATACATTTTAAAGAGCTTCTAAAAAATGATTGATTTATTGAATTTTAATCAAAATCGTTGGAGCGAAATTTAAGATCGTCCAAAAAAACTGAAAAAGTACATCAGTAAAGTACTAGTACTCTTTGGCCAATTTTGTTCAAAAGCTTTCTGTCACGTCCCCAGGAAGGTATTTGAATTAAATATAAAATTTCAACCTCGCAGCTCAATTCTTTCATGATTAAAATTGAACACAGACACACATATGGGTGATTCTTTTACAAACCGAACACTTTCTGACCGACATGTTTTTGATTTGGCTGAAATTTTTTTTACGGGTTCTGTAACGAAAAAAAAGATAGCCATCCGCGAGGATTTTCTTTTTTCTTTAATATTTTGGGAAATATCGAGGGTCGAAAATGTGAAAATTTGATGATTTTCGGCTTAGACGCTTACTTTTAAAAATTCATAACTCTGCTTCTATTTGAGCTAGAAAAAAACTTTTTTTTTCCATTTTAAAGCTAAAAGAGTGAACTTTAAGAAAAAAATCTGGTGTGACTGGCGCACAGCACACAACTTTCTCTTACCTTCGGTAATCGAAAGTTGTGTTCTGTGCTTGTCACACCAGATTTTTTGTGTCGACATATATTTAGTTCCCGACAGTACGGAACATTTGAATTCAGATGTAAAATTTATAAGTATGGGAAAATATTTATATTTTGTTACCATGGCAACCATTTCTCCTATCTTCCCTATGAAATACAAGAGTAAAGTGGTCTTCAGAAGATTTAAATCGCAAAATGAGAATATACATTTTAAAGAACATCTAAAAAATAATTGATTTTTGAATTTAAAAAAAAATCGTTGGAGCAAATTTTGAGAAAATCGAAAAAAACTGAAAAAGTACATTAGTAAAGTACTAGTACTCTTTGGCCGATTTTGATTAAAAGCTTATTTTCACGCTCCCGGGAGGTGTTTAACTTAAATATAAAATTTCAACCTCCTAGCTCAATTCCTTCATGCTTAAAATTGAACACACACACCCCCCACACACCCACACACACAGACAGACAGACCATGTCGCGAAAACCACTTTTTTGGATTCAGGGGACCTCAAAACGTGAAGATCCATCAAAATCTCGACATCGAATTTTTGACATGAATCCAATACTTTCTCTCTATATATATTACATATATAAGAGGTAAGAGAAAGTAAAAATTGTTCCACCAAAATTTATTAAAGATTTCACATTGTTATCAACAATTGAAATCTTGAAATCGATTTTTAACAATGGGGCCCCAACTGTATCACTTTTTTATTATAACCATCGCATTCTACGTCAAATTTTATGCCGATAACAGTTTTTTAATCGATGGAGAATCAATTAGTACTATTGAAAAAAAAAATTCCGCCAAGTACTCTCATGCGGTAAAATGACGTCATATCAAAAATAAGAAAAAAAGTCCGGGGGTATTGAAGCACTCTTTCTAAAACTATATTTAGATTTAATGTAGCTTTTATGGTCAAGTAGCTATTCGTTGCACAAGTGAGGGCTATTTTTCGATATTTTTACTTTCTCTTACCTAGGGAGTATATGTAATATATATAAGAGAAAAAAAAAAAAAAAAAAAAAAAAAAAAAAAAAAAAAAAAAAAAAAAAAAAAAAAAAAAAAAAAAACAAAAAAAAAAAAAAAAAAAAAAAAAAAAACTTTCTCTTACCTATGTATATATGTAATATATATATATAGAGAAAGTATTGGATTCATGTCAAAAATTCGATGTCGAGATTTTGATGGATCTTCACGTTTTGAGGTCCCCTGAATCCAAAAAAGTGGTTTTCGCGACATGGTCTGTCTGTGGGTGGGTGGGTGGTGTGGGTGGTGTGTGTTCAATTTTAAGCATGAAGGAATTGAGCTACGAGGTTGAAATTCTATATTTAACTTAAACACCCCCCGGGACCGGAAAAATAAGCTTTTAATCAAAATCGGCCAAAGATTACTAGTACTTTACTGATGTACTTTTTCAGTTTTTTTTCGATTTTCTCAAAATTTGCTCCAACGATTTTTTTTTTAAATTCAAAAATCAATTATTTTTTAGATGCTCTTTAAAATGTATATTCTCATTTTGCGATTGAAATCTTCTGAAGACCACTTTACTCTTGTATTTCATAGGGAAGATAGGAGAAATGGTTGCCATGGTAACAAAATATAAATATTTTCCCATACTTATAAATTTTACATCTGAATTCATATGTTCCGTACCGTCGGGAACTAAATATATGTCGACACAAAAAATCTGGTGTGACAAGCACAGTACACAACTTTCGATTACCGAAGGTAAGAGAAAGTTGTGTGCTGTGCGCCAGTCACACCAGATTTTTTTAATTTTTTTTCTCGTTACGGTAGAATTTTATAGACGAAAAGAAAATACGTTTCTCAAATTTTCAACTATTAATTTTTAAAGGTTCAAAATTATTTTAATTTGTCAGTGCATTGCTTCTGATGATTTCGAACGACCTCTAAATATTTATATTAAAGATTTAATACACTTTTTTTGTTTTAATTAGCAAGATATTTGAGAAAATATAATCAATCGTATCTGTAACCTTAATTTACAAAATAGCAAGTTATTAAAAATTATATAGTAACGGTATATTTTCAGTATTCTGTTTGATTTTTTGTTCATCTTTAATATGATTATTTAAAGGTCGCTCGAAAAAATCGAAAGCAATGCACGGACAAATTAAAAAACTTTGAACCTTTAAAAATTAATAGTTGAAAATTTGAGAAACGTATTTTCTTTTCTTCTATAAAATTCTACCGTAACGAGAAAAAAAATTAAAAAAAAGAAACAATCGATTTTTGACGGATTTGGAAATTTTTTAAAATTTTGAGCGACCCTTAAAATTTTTTTTGTTGAGCTCATCTTTTGGAGAGGTCTCTTAAAACGTGATAAACTAACATATTTTCATACGAGACTTGAAAAAAAAAAAATTAGTTAGTTTTTTTGAGCCACCTTTAGTGTATATTATAATTTATAAATATATATATTTTTTTTTTTTTTTGAGGTTTGGGGGGGTTGGGAACCGCTGCCCTAAACAATTAATTTTATAAATTTCTTCTACTAAATATTTAAATTCAAATTTTTGCTAGTTATTTTTAAAGAATATTCTTTCCTGTTTCCTCGAAAGGAGGCCCTGAAAATAAGACGTTTGTTACGGATTGTTAGGTTTATGATTATTTGGAAACAATTGCCTTTGAAAATTTTAATGGATACAGAAGAAACATTGTTTGATAAGGAAGAACGACAAAAAGAAAAGAAGAAATAACGAACGAAATTGTTTTTTGTTTTTTTTTTTTGAACAAATTCGCATTCAAGTGTGTCGTCTTCGTCTTTTGACATCAACAAAAAAAAAAAAAAAATCTTTATTTTTTTTTTTAAGTATATTTTTGCTCTTTATAGTGTAAAGAACGAGATGAGAAAAATGCCGCTGCCTACCGCCGCTTGCTATTAGCGAGGCGAAAAATTCTTTCAGGCAGAAACATTGATTACAAACAAACTCGATAATGCGCAGAAACACACCCCTGGGTTGATGTTCATAATGGGTTTCCGCAATACTCGACTTCCTTCAACTCAATTCGTTCACTCTCTCTCTCTCTCTCTCTCTTACGCTTAAATTCCCTTTCGACACTTTACTTAAAAAAAAAATAAAATAAAATTCATCTCTGTATTCGACGATACTCCCTCCCCGGCGCATTATCATTTTACATAAGCTATTAATATCCGTTGAAAATAGCTTTATCAAAAAAGAGGAAGAAATTGTCGATAATTTTGAAGAGGGGTGATTTTTTTTTTTTTTTATCCCCACAATCTTAAAAAATAAAGATATCTATTTAGAATCCAAACTACATTTCGGCTTTGTTTTAATTTGATTTCATCTTTTTTTATTAATTTATTTGTTTCAATTGCCCTTTTCGGCTGCAGGGTTTTAATTCAAATATTGTACATTTCTGAATTGATAATACCGAGGGCTACCGGGGGACGTTCTACACGAGGATTCCTTGAGGTCACCTACCCGCTTGGCATCGCTTAACCGCAACGATTGTGGTGACTTCGTTGCCAGGCCCCTCCGCTTTTCAAATTATTTATTTATTTTTTAATTTGTTTAAGGTCTTTTTCGGCTTTTGAGGCCATTTAGACCTCACTCTTAATTATTTCAATTGTAAACTTTTCGCCTGGGACGCGATGCGAATCCTCGATCCTCGGCATCATAAGTTAATGCTCTACTTCTGAGGTATTTTTTGTTTTAAGCATATACACTGCGTCTCAGCGGTTTTTTTTAACGGAAAAAGTGGGCCCCACATCAAAAAAGGTTGAGAACCGCTGATTTAGACAATTGTTTGTAAAGGGAAGGGATCCCCTGACCCCTAGCACAAGAGGTGAGCTGTTTTTATTATTATTCCATATAGATTAAGCAACACCAAGCAGTGCCATGGGCGTAACTAGAAAATTTGGGTGGGGAGGAAATGAGACCAGCCGGTGCCTGGAAGGGAATATTGACTCAATTTTTCTTGGGTCGGGGAGCTTTCTGGGGGGGGGGGGGGCACGAGCCGAGCCTTCTGCCCCCCCCCCCCGGACTTCCCTAGATACGCCCAGCCTCCCCGGGACCCCCTTAGCTAAGCCCATGAGAAGTGCTGATAATTGGGATCGGTGGCCCCAGAAAAAAAGACTGCTGAACTCCTGCAGTTAGCGATCGATACAATTATTTCAAATATTTATAATATTGTAATCTCTATAATGGCCTCTGTAGCCTAAGAGTATAAATAATTTTTTTTTTTTTTTGGAAAAAAAAAAGAAAATATAATTGGTATTCGATTGATTGAAATAATGTAAATAGGCTATTCATTTGACTTTCTGGGATCCGAACCCGCGCCCCTTGACCTTAAGATTATCAATATTGGCATTTGTTGATATCTCTAAGCTCTCAGCTTCGGGGGGGGGGGGAGGTGCCTATTAAATAAAAAGAGAGTCGACATTATTGTGATAGCACCTGTCACAAATATAAATAAATGAAAGAAAGTTGTGCTGTTAGTTCCTCCAGATTTTTTTTTTTGATATATTCAATTCAGATTGTGGGTTTCTATCGATTGCGACATCACTCCCATTTCCTATTTACCCTTTTTTTTTTTTTTTTTTCTCTTTCTTTTTTCCGACCGCGACAAGAATTTCGTTGCACATTCCCTTTGTAACTCCCCTCCGCCCTCACCCACACTCCTGCCTTGCTTCCGACTGTGTTCCCGATAAATCGACGTCACTCTCGAGTCTCACTCTCGCTTGCTTTTATTTATTAATCCGAACAAGACGATGGCGCCTTTTTTTTAGAGGCCACCAAGAGCCAGCCCTGAGGGAATTAATTTCCTTGAACATAGATCTTTAATGCTCCTCCTCTGTCACACATGATTCTTCATTCACATTCGTCCGTCCTCTTTGTCGTCAAGGAAATAGTTCTAAGAAAAAAAAAAAAAAAATTAAAATTTTAGAGCCAATATCTGTTTTAAGTCATCTTTAGTTCATTAAAGAGTAGCCTCTTTGGCGTGACATCTTCCATCGCTGCCTCTCAACTCTAACAATTTATTCATTTTAAATCTGGTGGTGATTTAGTAATGAAAAATTTTTTTTCCCAATTTTCCCTCTCGGCTACTTATGATTTCACTTCAATAATAAGGGAATTAAAATCATTCGTAAGAATTGACACAGACTGTCCCGAGGAAGAGAAGTGACTGGAGCTCGAAACTTCGATATTCTTGAATATTGAACGAAAAGTAATTGATTTGGGTTTTCGAAATTGTTTCACATCTTGCTAGTAGTCTACGTAGATAACGACCAAGAGTTACCCGAGCTAAGACTGACATCTTTTTATCAGTTTTCCCCGCACAGCGACAGACAGGCTTTTTATTTATTTATTTCCATATCCATTTCATACATCTACATCTTACACCCTTATTAAATTATTGAAATAGTAACAAATCAATTTCCCCATGAATAAAAATGAAAATTTATCCTAAAATCTTTTATACCAGAAAACGAAGAAACAGATAGGGAATTTTATGCTACTTAATATCTCAATCACACTGAAGAAAGAAGTGTTTGTTTTTTGAAACATCTATTACAAAGTGATCTAATAAATGTAATACGGAGAGAAGTTTTTTTTTCTCATTCACACTCACAAACTGATAAAAGAGTCCCCCCTTCAAACATGTACATGTTCGAAGTGGGGGACTCTTTTTATTTATATTTGGGGGGGACTCTTTGACCAAACCATATATTTTGTAGGACAAATATTGTTTTTTCAATAATGTTAATAATTTTCTTAAGATTTAATGAAAAAAAACTCATAAATAATAATAAATTTGACAATAAGAGGATAAAGGAGCAAGCAGCCAGGTAGTTAGTCTCCACGAAATGAAACTCTCTATTGAGGAAACAGTTTCGGATTTAATGAAATATAACCATCATCAGTTCATTTTTTGAGCTGAAAGCATTGTTGAGTTTTTTTACTTTCTCTTACCTATGTATATATGTAATATATATATAGAGAGAAAGTATTGGATTCATGTCAAAAATTCGATGTCGAGATTTTGATGGATCTTCACGTTTTGAGGTCCCCTGAATCCAAAAAAGTGGTTTTCGCGACATGGTCTGTCTGTGTGTGTGTGGGTGGGTGGGTGGGTGTGTGTGTGGGTGTGTCTGTGTTCAATTTTAAGCATGAAGGAATTGAGCTACGAGGTTGAAATTTTATATTTAAGTTAAACACCCCCCCGGGACCGGAAAAATAAGCTTTTAATCAAAATCGGCCAAAGAGAACTAGTACTTTACTGATGTACTTTTTCAGTTTTTTTCGATTTTCTCAAAATTTGCTCCAACGATTTTTTTTAAAATTCAAAAATCAATTATTTTTTAGATGCTCTTTAAAATGTATATTCTCATTTTGCGATTGAAATCTTCTGAAGACCACTTTACTCCTGTATTTCATAAGGAAGATAGGAGAAATGGTTGCCATGGTAACAAAATATAAATATTTTCCCATACTTATAAATTTTACATCTTGAATTCATATGTTCCGTACTGTCGGGAACTAAATATATGTCGACACAAAAAATCTGGTGTGACAAGCACAGAACACAACTTTCGATTACCGAAGGTAAGAGAAAGTTGTGTGCTGTGCGCCAGTCACACCAGATTTTTTTTTTTTTTTTAAACATTCACACTTTTTTCTCATTCACACTCACACTCACACACACATTCACACTGTCTTTTCGGCAGCTCAGGCCATATAAGACATTTACGATAACCGTTATTTATGAATTTATATATATTAGGGTCCAGGCATTTTTATTTAAGCCATCTGGTATCCAGATGGCTTAAATAAAATCATCGGACTGCCTGGGGTCCGAACCCGCGACGTTTGAATATGAGGTTAGCACGCTAAGGGTGCGTACACACCTGCGCTCTGCTCCGCTCGCGAGCTGCTTGTTGTTGTTGTTTTGAGATGCTCGCGAGCCGCTCGCGAGCAGCTCGCCGCGATCCATCTCTTTGGATCGTTGGCAGGTTCATCAAAATAAATAATTTCAACGAGCAACGAACTTCGAGCCGCGAACTGCTCGCGAGCGGAGCAGAGCGCAGGTGTGTACGCACCCTAACCTCTACACCACGCCCCGTGGGCGCATTGTTGAGTTAGAGAAAAAAACAAAATAACAAAAGATTATTTGAATATTTACAAACAATATATAACTGATACATACAGTGTGAGCTCAAATGACAAAGCATTGAGTCATATTGCGGAGTTTTTTTTTTTTTTTTTTTTTAAAAAAACATTCACACTTTTTTCTCATTCACACTCACAATCACACACACATTCACACAGTCTTTTCGGCAACTTAGGCCATTTAAGACTTTAGACGATAACCGTTATTTATTATTATACATATTGGGGTCCAGGCATTCTTATATAAGCCATTTGGTATCCAAATGCCTTATATAAAATCATCGGACTGCCTGGGATCCGAACCCGCGACGTTTGGTATACGAGGTTAGCACGCTAACCTCTACGCCATGCCCCGAGGGCTATTGCGGAGTTGTTAGTAGAGTGTATTATTCATAAATTATTTGTATAAAATACAAAGCAATGCAATCAGCTTATACGAAGCGCCAAGTTTGAGATACAAAATTGTTTTAATTAATGAGAGATTTTATTTATTACATCTGATATTATAGTAAATATTTTGTAAAATGACCTCTTAGAGGGTCAGAGGTGATGATGGTATACCGAACTCATGTTTGTTTATTGAAAGGCGATAATCCAACTTAACCCAAGCAAATCCCTCCGAGCAAAAAGTCATTGGCAATGAGTTGACACAAATTTTTGATATTCGAATTTTTTATATAAAAATATACAATTATTAAAATTGTTTACAATTTTATTTTAATCAAACTTATCTGAAAGACAACATTGTCACCAACTATAATATTCAATAAAATAATTAAAAGGATTTTCGAGATGGTGATGGAGCAGATTATATATTCATTTAATTCACACATATTTCATTAAAACCGAAACTGTTTCCTCAATAGAGAGTTTCATTTCGTGGAGACTAACTACCTGGCTGCTTGCTCCTTTATCCTCTTATTGTCAAATATAACAGCCACTTCATCTCTTCAATTTAATAATAAATTTTTGAGAATGGTCAAATTGAAATATTATATCCCTGCTTCTCCTGTTAGCTACCACAATCAAGAATGGTTTCCATGAGTAGCTTGATAGCAATAGCTTGGAAAAATGGGCATGGGATCCTGGACTATTATCTTTGTAATACCATAAGAAAGGGATAAGAAGAGAAATGAACAGTTAATCATTAGCCTATTTCATTTTTTTAAAGCAGCCTATGACGTTTAGATCTTGGTTAAAACCATCATCAGAGGTTATGAACCTCAGGCCTGAACCCACTTGGAGTGTCATAAGAAATTCTTTTATTTAAATGGATAAAACGCAACTCTGAAAATCAATCTTCCTTGCGGCCATCTACAATCCATTGATAAAATTAAATTGTAAGTGAAAATATAGAATCTATTAAAATAGATAGGATGAAAAAATATGAACATTTATGACAAAATAGAGAATGACCAAAAATTGTTTTTAATAGGAAATATATTGCATAGGACCTGGAGTATATGTTAAAAAAAAACACCTCAACGCTCATTATTAGACTCGCTCTGTCTCTCTTTTCTTCTCTCCCTTCATCGTTATCCTTTAATGTCTTGGCATATTTCCATACATCATTTGAATCATGTTTATTTTTCAAATGAGGCGTGTAGCAACAAAAAAAAGAAAAATATTATTTATGACGATCTTAAATAGTGTTGATGAGCGTCATTTAGACGCATATTTATGCGTTGGATGCTTGATTTAGAAGAAAAAGGCTTTTCGAAGAAAATATAATTTGTCTCAGCCATTAACGAAAAAAAAACAATTTGGTTAACGTTAAATTCTCATTTTTAATAAATTATAGATATAAGCTTATTGGGGTATGTTCAGGGGATTTATTAATTTTTTTTAGTGGATTTAAGTAAGAACTTAAAAAAAAAATTTCTCCGACACTAATTGAATATCCTCTACTTTAAATAAAAATATCTTAGTGCAGGAAATGAAGAAGCATCGAAACAAAAAAAAAAATATTTTGACAGCCAAAATCCATTTTGAAATTATTTTAGTATTTATAATCTCCAGAAACAAATTTATTTATAATAATTATTGTTTTTTGAAGTTTTTGAATTTTTGTAATACTATGCAAATATTTTACAAGTTTAAAAATCCGGTGTGACTGGCGCACAGCACACAACTTTCTCTTACCTTCGGTAATCGAAAGTTGTGTTCTGTGCTTTTCACACCAGCTTTTTTGTGTCGACATGTATTTAGTTTCGACAGTAGTACATATGAATTCAAGATGTAAAATTTATAGTGTGGGGAGCCCTCGGGGCTTGGTCGACATATATTCAGTTTCCGCCAATATATATATATATATAATATTTTTTTTTCTCATTCCACTCACACTCCACACACATTCCACAGTCTTTTCGGCAACTTAGGCCATATAAGACTTTGACTATAACCGTTGTAATTAATAGGTCTATATCAATTTGGGGCTCAGGCATTTTATTTAAGCATCTGTCCAAATGGTAAATAAAATCATCGGCCAATATATTAGAATTCAAGATATAAAATTTATAAACAGAAAAATATTTATATTTTGTTACCATGGCAACCATTTCTCCTATCTTTCCCTATGAAGCACAAGAGTAAAGTGGTCTTCAAACAATTTTGAGAGCAATATGAGAATATACATTTGAAAGAGCATCTAAAAAATAATTGATTTTTGAATATGAATCAAAAGTCGTTGGAGCGAATTTTGAGAAAATCGAAAAAAACTGAAAAAGTGCATCAAAAGCTTATCTTCACTCCCTAGGGAGGTGCCTAACTTAAGTATAAAACTTTAACGTCCTAGCTCAATTCCTTCATGCTTAAAATTGATCACACACAGACACACAAAGACAGACAGACAGGCCATGTCGCGAAAACCATTTTTTTGGTTTCAGGGGACTTCAAAACGTGTAAATTCATCAAAATCTCGACATCGAATTTTTGATATGAATCCAATACCAGTACTTTGTCTCTATATATACTATAGGCGTAGCCAGAAATTTTTGATGGGGGGGGGGGGTTCAAGAAAATGTTTTCAAACATTTGAAAAATTAAGATTATTTTAGGATATTTATAAATCATTTTGGTTTTTTTTTTAGCCAAATGTAATATATTCGAAATAGAAATAATTCAGTCTTGAAACATCGAATAATATTTATTGAATCAAAAACACAATATTTATTTATTATATTTTACTGTTAAATATCTAGTCTTGGTCTGGGTCCCATGGGGAAGGTTTTAACCCCAACCCCCGCCCCCCTGTTTACGCCTATGATATATATTAACATATAAATAGAGGTAAGAGAAAGTAAAATAGTTCAAAGACTTTTGGTCTCTTATCCAGTACTTTTTCTTCTTTTTATTTCTATTTTATTCCACTTGCACAGAGGAACTGCGTCTTTTTACGAGGCAGGCTGGCTGGCTACCTTTGTTTACCCCACCCGTGTGCGCGCTTTAATGGCCGTCTTCGCCAATTCGTCCCTATTTGTCTTCCATCCTTTGGTTTGCTTCTATCTTTATGGAGCACTTGCTTTCGCACCTGCACCTTTATTTATGCTACTTTTTTTTGTTTGTCCTGCCTGATGTTTATCCTCCATTGAATTTTTATTCTCAACTCTTGCCCTTTCTTTTCCTTCTTTTACTTAATTCTCCGGCGATTTTATCGTTGTAATAATTCACTCGACGTCCTTCCCCTCGTTATAATATGTCTCCGCCATTCTTTTCTTCTTCTTCTTGCTAATTGGTCATTTATTCAACTTTAACCAATGAAGTGGAGAGAGACTCTTAATTAAAGACCATTTATAACTTTTTATTTCTTTTAAAATCATTAGTTATTGAATAGAAATGTCTCTGAAAATAAAATTCTTACTCACCTCTGTGTGATTCGAATTTGGGATTTTTTGATAGTTCAAATAATTTTTATTTAAAGCCTGAATTTTATTACATAGACCTTGTGCTTTGAGTATTTTGAAATGTATTCTTCTTAGTTTTCATGACTTTAGGCTTCATTTGCTTTCTATCAATGATCAACAATGTTTTTTCTTGAGTTCTTACAGGAATCGTAAATTTTATATTAGATTAATATTTAGGCTAGGCAAAGATCCCCTCAAAGACCAGTTTTGAGACTGCTATGATTCGCGCTGTAGAACCAGATAAATGGAATAATATGCTTTTATACGGCTCATGGGCTTTATAGTAGGCCTACATTTTAATAATTAATTGAACTACTGTACTTTTTACAAAAGGGTAATTCAATTTTTTTTTTTAACACACACTTTTTTCTCACTCACACTCGCACACACATTCACACATTCTTTTCGACAACCTAGGCCATTTAAGACTTTTACGATATCTGTTATAGAGATTAATATACATATTAGTGGTCCAGGCATTCTATTTAAGCCATTTGGTATCCAAATGGCTTAAATAAAATCATCGGACTGCCTGGGGTCCGAGCCGAACCCTTGGCGTTCGGTATAGAAGGTAGGCACGCTACCAACTAGACCAAGCCCGTAGGCTGGGTAATTCAATTAATTTTGATGAATGTTGAAATGCGACAACAGAGTGTAGAGAAATACGTTTTATTTAATCTTTAATTTTTTTAATGTAAAGAAATCATTCCCCTTCCCTTTCTCGTTAAATATAGTGATAATGTCAATCAATATTGATAAACTGAAAACGCTTGGGTCATGGCTCACTGGTAGAGTTTCTGTCTCTTGTGCTAGGAGTCACAAAATTTATTTCATTTGAATTGGCTACCAATAAAGAAGTTAAATAAAAATGAAAAACTGAAAACCCAAAGTTCAGAACCCAGGCAGTTCAAAGAATATTTATTTAAATTGAGTATAAATAAATGTAGACCTCAACTACGTTGATTTTTCGGCAAGGGTGTAGGAAGGGAGAAAACAAAAATGAAATTTTTTTATTTTCCCCAATGAGTTTATTTCCTGATATTTCGAAGGCACATAGGCTCTTCTTCCTCAGAGGAAGCTGAAAACAATCACAATGTTTTTGTTTTTTTTTATTATTAATCCTTTCGGCCAAAGGCCATCGGTTTACAAAAAACTTTTATAAAAAGGAACTTAACAATATAGTAAATGCCTAACAATATAAAAAAATTTAAAAAAAAAATTACATAAATAAGTAAAATAACATGAAATAAAACAAAAGCATACAAATAAAATGAATAAAACAGAAATAACTACAGAGTCATACAACATAAAAAATATCAAAAATTACATAATAAAATAACATAGTAAGAATTCCAATATATAACTTAGAAAATACATAGTAAAATAACATATTAGAATTACATAGTAAAATTACATAATAAAAGTCCATGTACATATTATAAAAGTGACAATGTTAACAAAAAAGTACTCTTAATAATAGTTATAAGTTACATAAAAGGCATTGGTTGTACCTCATTTTACACTCCGAAAAATCAGCGTAGTTGAGGAGTTTCGGTCTACAATTTCTCTCGGCATCACTCATTAAGCTTCAATAAATAAATGTGCCTGGATCACATACAGTGAGTGCAAAAAGTATTCGTACTCTGACCATTTTTACAAATTTTATGCTGAATACGAATTTGTAATTATTATTTTTCTACGACCATTAGTACAGGCCGTAATTTTTATGCGTACGGACAGACAGCCGGACACCGGAATCTCGGCATAAGCTCTCTCCCTTAGTCCTACGTACAGTGAGAGCTAAAAAAGAAAAATGGTTCACCTTGATTTGTTCTCTCTTTTTTTTTCTGTTGGTGGCTTTTTCTATGTGAAAAGATCAGCCATATTACACATTACCTGTCACAAGTAACATTGTCTCGTCTCCCCCTCCTTTTTATGTCCTATCTTTTTAATCATGCGTTTATTTTCTTCTCCTTTGTGCCCTCCTCTCTCTCTCTCTCTCTCTCGTAATTTAATGTCGCTCATCCGTTTCGAGCATTCTTCCGTCCGTCCGTCTTTTATTCTTCTTCTTCTTTAAGGACTTTGGGTTTAATCTTTTCACATAACTTAGTGGAAAGTGTGCGTTTCGTTTTCTCCCTTCGAGGGAAAAATCTCTCTTCTCAGTTGACTTATGTTGTTTGGTCTTAAGATCATTTCTTAAAAGGAGGAAAAATTGAATTAAGAATTTTCTTTAAAAAAATATTAGAATCTTTTTGCCCAGTGGGACAATAGAAGAGTAATCATATTATATTTGTGATGCTGACTCTAATATAAAGATGAATGAGATAAATGCTTTTTGTCCAAATTAAAAAAAAAATCTGGTAGTGCCACTTTTAAATTTTTTTCGACAAAGAATTTTATATGTATCCAGGGGACGATTATTACCTATTCTTAATTTAAAATTGGATTAAATAGAGAAAAAGGGAAGAGTAAGGATACAGAAACGTATTTTTAACAATTTTGGTGGTCTCCTGGTCCTCAAGAATCAAATTCAGGATCTCTAGTCTTCTCGGAGCATCACTGTTTTCTTTTGTACAGTGAACGCCACGATTAAGTCCCCACCTGATATCTAGAGCTTTAAGGTGCGTACACATCTGCGCTCTGCTCCGCTCGCGAGCACAATGTTCGCGAGCGGAGCAGAGTGTACGCACCTTTAAGTATATGGTATATAGGAAAATAATTTTCATGACCGAAAAGATAAAATTAAATCTGGTACAGATGATTTTATTTTACCTTTTCAAATTTAAAATTATTTCATTATATACCATATACTTGAGGATCTAGAAACCAGGCGGGGACGTAATTGTGGCGCTCACTGTACCCGGCCACTGGATCGTCATCTCACATTTCTCTACCGAAAGGCCCGTCAACAAGTAAACAGACTCACCTTAATTGTTAAAGGGACCCTGTTACGCATTAGTGTGTCAAGCGCCAGCTACCGAGTTTTGAGATAATTAAACATTAAAGTTTTGTTTTCATTGGTTTATAAATAATTTTTTTAGTCATTTGTGCAAGTAACTAAAATATAAAATATAAAATTTTTTAGGACATATTTCATAAAAAATATTATTAATTATAGCATTTGAAACAATATTCCGTGCCTAACTCAATTTTTAATTTTTTTGGCGCTTGACACACTAATGCATAACACTGTCCAAATATACCTATGGCTTATAAAAACCTAAATGGCCGGACAAAAATATAATATTTATTTGTGAATTCTCGGTTGATCGATATGCAATTTTGAGTTTATAATTTTTTTTTTTTTTTGCACACACACACACACACAAACACGAAGCATTATTTGAAAATTATCAGGTGACTTCAAAACGTGTATTCAATAGAGAATGTATGTATATATACCAAATTCAATTTGATAAGAGAGCGGTCGTCGTTGTGTGATGTAAATAAGAGGCATTTTAGTTCAAATCAAGATTCCCCAATATTTGTTTTATACATAGGTAGGGAGCAGGCAGGCTTACAGCATCGTTATTTTGTCACTTTGTTAGAGAAAATGCTTTATGATGAATCATCCATATTCAAACAAAAGAGTTAAGGGAAAGATATACAGCAACAACAAATCTTGTCAGTTTGTTTACCAAACCAGAGTAAAGTAACCTTATCTCAAAGAGAAAGAGAGAAGAGGTCAAATAACTTTTCCAGAGTGTTTGCAAAATATTGGTTTCATTCAAGGGCTTTACTATATATATTATAGCCTCTAATATTTAGTTTAGGAAGATATTTCAAAAGAGAATAGTTCAGTAGTTAGATCTTGTGTATTTTTTACTTTCTCTTACTATTCTTAATAAATATAGAGAGAAAGTATTGGTTAGGGCTAAAGGGCCCCCCCCCCCCCGATCCGCCCCAGGCTCTTCAAGCTTTTGGCGCCCCTCGATACCCACATAGGCGCCCTAGCGCCTCTAAGATAGAGCCCATGGACCGTGATTTTATCATATTCTTTCCATAAATTGTCAAAAAAGTGGATAGTTTTCTTTTAAAATTATATTACAACTTGAATTCTACTATTTACAATAAAATGAATTTATTACAAAAAAATACTATATAGATCTACACGGCTTTTTATCTAAATCTCAGGTTTTTTTCCTCGAAATCTCCAGCATCTATATATATATATATATATGTATATCACAAATCCGGAGGAAAATTACTAAAAAAAAGGTCGAACGAGATTCGAATACAAAAATAAAGAGGTCAAACGACAAACGGCGCCCTAGCTGAGCTTTGCCCCCCCCCCCCGCTCTCAAAGGCCAGTTGGAGGGGGGATTACCCCCTTGTATCCGCCCTTGCTTCTTTCCTAGTCCCGTGGAACAGGACTGACGCAATCGAGGTCCTGGTTGCTTATATTTTTTAATAATGCAATAATATTTTATATTTGGACATCGAGCACACGCTTATAATATCTAACATCTGTATTGTTTGTATGCTTGTTAGCCATGAAGATGAGAGTGGAACGTCGGAAACAAAATTTTTATTTTAATCCCTGGGCTCTAGGTTGTGGAAGTTCTGGAAAATCAAGGGCCAATCCGTACAAAAGAAATAATTCAAAAAAAAAAAAAAATATTTTTTTTCTTAAAAGATTCCTTCACATCGCAAAAATCGTGAGTTCTGTAATCAGTGCCAAGAATTTTTTTTCCCCCTTGATGATTAAAAACCCATTAGGTACATCGGAACCTTTTTACCAATTATAGCAATTACTGTTTCAAAGTTTCAACAGATGAATTGGAGAGATAGAGTTGGCCCGCCACTTCCTTGGAAGGTTTTGAGGTTAAAATAAATAGTAAGAGAGAAAGAGAGGATGATGACCACCAATTGAGTTCCAGTTGCTAATTAATCCTATTGATCCCTGAATCGCATTGCAGTTGAGATTCCAGGACTCCTCGTCGCCTTTCCAGGGACTTCCACAACCATTTGCATTCCGGAGCCCATGTTAATTATCCTGCAGTCTCGTTAGTTCTCTAATTGCGTTTCGCTCTCTCTCTCTCTCTCTCTCTCTTTCATTTAATCACTCATCCGCTTTGCCTCAAACATCAGCTTATTGCTGCTGCTCAATCTCTATTTTGTGTCTTTTTGTGCAAAGTCATCATCATCTCTCTCGCTCTAAGTTACTTACCGTTTTCAATTATTTCCATTCTAGAATCCTCTCTTTTCAAATCATTGATTTCATTCATAAATGGATCAAACGATAACAGAAAATCCTCTAATATTTTGATTATTATAAATTTTGTAATTAATTTCCCATAAAGTAGATGACGTCATTTGTGTTGAGGCAAGTCGTTATCTCCAGAGTGGATTGTTTGTTACAAAATTTAATTTGCTAATAAGCATAAAATTAGCTCTTTAATTTTATTGAGTTATTTATGCTTTTAAAAATACTTTAACAACTCGTTTCTTAACCATGTGCATTCATTTTATATTTAAAATTAAAAAAAAAATGTCTGCCTCCTGCCAAAAGTCATTAAATAAAACGAAATTGAGGAATCCGGATGCATTTTATAGTTTTATTTTTAAATAAAGCTATTAGGTCTTTTATTTTTGCACTATAGGTTATTAGTATTTGCCAATTGGGAGAAAATTTAAAAAAAAAATTTCAAAATATATTAAAAGAAATTAAAAATACTAATATGCATCTAAATTAGTTTATAATAAAATTCTTACCTAGGTGGTTTCGAAAAAACTTTCAGAACTGATACAAAGAAACGAAAAATGACGAACATGATAGATAGATAGAGATAAATATTGAAGAAACCCTGTACACGGGCCTATTAAATTAATTTAATTAATTTGTTAAATATATCTATGACTCAGTTAAAGTCCGAATCGAGGTATTTTGAATACTATTATCTTAATCAAATAATAGATCTCGAAAAATATTTAGCTATTAAATTAATATTCAAAGAATCTAGAAAGATGAGGAAATATCATGGGCGTAACTAGAGAATTTGGCTGGGAGGCCATGGGACCAGCCACCCCGGCTGGGGGGGGGGCATGGGACCCGACTATCCTCCGGGGGGCCTGAAATGGCCCATATTTTTTCAATTTTTCTTGGGTCGGGGAGCTTTCTGGGGGGGGGGGGGGCACGGGTCTTCTGGGGGGATGCCCCCCCCCCCGGCACTCCCCTAGTTACGCCCATGGGAAATATCGAAAAATATTCAAGAATTACACACACACACACACACACACACACACACACACATACACTGATGATTTGTTGATACTGGCTAGATATTATTTGCTCTTTGACAAAACTACCAAAGATTAATTCAGAAACAATTTTATTAATTTATTCTAACTTTTGTAATAATCGTGTTCAAAAATCATTGCCTAATCTTGCTTATCTATAGCTAACTAAAAAATATATGTAGTCTTTGAAAATTTTCTTTAATTTCCGGTTAGATCATTCGGCAGATACGATTAATTAGAGTCACAAAGATCTTATATACTCTAATATAAGATCTTTGTGACTCGAGATGAGAGTCGCCAGATAATAACCATTTTATTCTTATGCCGCAAGAGGTAAAAATTTGCTGATATTTTAATATACAATAAATAAAAAAATATTAAGAGTGTGCATTAACAATGTTTTCTCGGAAATATGTAGATCTGAAGATGACCGAGATAAGAGACAGAAACGTTAACCTGAAAAAATTAAATTTGTTCTAAAAATCTTAATTATTCTTTGACTCCAACTCATCTAATAATTCTCCAGTCAATAATAATTTATTGAATCTGAAGAATTAACTAAATAAAAATTTTAATTTGTAAAAAAAAAAATCATTGTGTGGTTTTATGAAACCACGATGCAAGTGAAACTTTTTTCGGATCGTAGGCTTTTAACTGAAACTTTTCAGAAAATTATTCAATTAAGGGTATTAAAATCGCGTTTTTAATCTTAATTTAATAATTGGAAAATGGGAATGATAATGGGAAATCAATTGGCGTATGTTAAATTAAAAACTGAGAAAAATATTTATTTAGTATTTGAATCATTTTAAAATTATTTTAAAAATTTAAAAATTGAAAAATTAAATCTCACAATAATTTTTTTATAATTCGTCATATATAAATTTAAACTTTCCTATTTTTATCGTCATGGCTTGTGACGTCATAACTTGTAGCGTCACGGCCTTTGACGTCACGGCTTGTAACGCGACATGCTGATAGAGAAACGAAAAAATTTGTGTCGATCAAAATAAAGTTTCACTTTAAAAAATATGATTTTTATTCAAAATTGTCATCAAATGTTCAGATATGTATGTTGAATGCCTGTAGACAAAATTAGAAATTATAAAATTTTGTTAATCTGAAAGATTTTGTGATATTTTAGTAATGCACATTTTTAGTTGTTTTTTTTAGATTTTCTAAAATTAAAAAAATTATTGGGCCTATATGGACCATGTTATGCATTAGTGTGTCAAAGACCAAAAAAATTAAAAATTGAGTTAAGCAAGGAATATTGAAAACAAAAAACTTTAATGATAATTTTCTCAAAACTCGGTAGGTGACGCTTGACACACTAATGCGTAACAGGGTCCATATAATTAGCCTATTTATATAAAATCCTGCTTGAATTAGGTTTTTTTTTTTTTTTTAAAGAAATATATCGCTACGAGACACCTTCTTATATAAAAGAACATGATGCATGAAGTAACCAAGCGCCATTATGATCGAAATTGATATAAGACCGCCATCTTGTAGGAGAAAATTATTATTTATATCACAACATTGCTCTTTTTTTGTATAAAACAAGAAAAAAGTCTTGGTTCCTTCGTGCATAACATCGTCTGTAGTTACAAATTCAAATTTTTTATTAAGACCTTATACTTTTTTTTGAAAAAATAATTTAGGTGTTCGCTATGGAAAATTCTACACCAGCACTCCCAAATTAATTTGAAGGCTGCAATTGATTATAAAAATTTGTACCGATTGCTTCCGGCTGTCGTTATTCTAATAATTAATACACCGTATCGCATCTATTCTTTCGGAGCATCTGTTCAATACTATTATTAGCACTGCTATTATTAAATTACAATTTTCTTATCTAATCGGGCTTTCGCCCATAGAAAATTTATTCGCTCTGTTTAATAATCCATTACACTATTTCTAATAACAATTTTCCTTTGTATTGAGTCTTAAGTTCTGGTTCAAAGGGCTTTAGTCGCCTCCCTCTAATCACATTTGCTTGCCACTTTTATTAAATGGTTGGTCATGAGTCATCGAATAATTGAAGGACTCATCCATATTAAATGCCCGATTCGAGTGGAGGGGATGGAATTTATAAATAAACATTCGATATAATAACTTGATAATTTAATCAATCGTTTAATGGGCACTCTAACAATTTAATTGAAGAGCTGATTAACCGAGGGAATTAAGAAAATTGGAATACTGCGATTAAAAAATAAAGCCTACAAGTAATAAAAATAATTTTGTACTAATATCGAAAAAATCTGGTGTGACTGGCGCACAGCACACAACTTTCTCTTACCTTCGGTAATCGAAAGTTGTGTACTGTGCTTGTCACACCAGATTTTTTGTGTCGACATATATTTAGTTCACGACAGTGCGGAACATTTGAATTCAGATGTAAAATTTATAAGTATGGGAAAATATTTATATTTTGTAACCATAGCAACCATTTCTCCTATCTTTCCTATGAAGCACAAGAGTAAAGTGTGCTTCAAACAATTTTGAGGGCAAAACGAGAATATACATTTGAAAGAGCATCTAAAAAATAATTGATTTTTGAATTTTAATCAAAATCGTTAGAGCGAATTTTGAGAAAATCGAAAAAAACTGAAAAAGTACATCAGTAAAGTACTAGTACTCCTTGGCCGATTTTGATTAAAAGCTTATTTTTCCGGTCCCGGGGGTGTTTAACTTAAATATAAAATTTCAGCCTCATAGCTCAATTCCTTCATGCTTAAAAGTGAACACAGACACACACACACACACACACCCACACACTCACAGACAGACCATGTCGCGAAAACCACTTTTTTGGATTCAGGGGACCTCAAAACGTGAAGATCCATCAAAATCTCGACATCGAATTTTTGACATGAATCCAATACTTTCTCTCTCTACACTGAAAAAAAACCGACCTTGTAAAATTAAAGTGAAATCCTTTTAAAAATTTTCAACAAACCTTCCCATAAAATTAACAAATTTTCCTTTTATTTTTACAAGAAATCGCCTCAAGTTCTATTTGACAAAATCATACCGTAAAAATGAAAAAATTTCCTTTTATTTTTACAGGAAATTCCATCGAGTTCTAATTCAATAAGAAATCCTGTAAAATTGACAAGGTTTCATTTCATTTTTACAGTATAAACCTTTAAATTCTTATTTTCTAAGAAAAAGGCAACTCCCTCTCTACCTGCCTACGTACCCATTGCTTATTCTAACTCAAGCTCGTCATTCTGTCTTAGTAGACGGCATGACTAGCTTGAGTTAGAATAGGCGAATTTTCTCTTCCAGATATATTCTTTGAATATTTTTTGTGAAATCCGTGTTGATATCTTCTATCATATCATATACTTTTTTAATTTTGAAAAATATTTATACTTTTTTATTCATGGCACGTCTAACAAAATTTTCTCTGTGTCCTGTTTTTTATTTTAAATTTCGTAGATATTATGGCAAAAAAACCAAGGTACGTCTAAAAATATATTATGATTTTCTTTTAATATATTATTTATAATAAATTTTGTGCTTGACTTGCAGGACTTCAATGAAGACTATTTAAAATTATATCACATGCTAATCGAGTGGAATTTAGAAGATCTGTTTCATATATTAAAAGGTAAATATAATGTTATAAACAAAAAGTGAATTGTATCAAAATATTATATATTGTTTATACAAATTATTATTATTTTTTTTTTTTTTTTTTTTTGTAAAAAACTTTAATATTCTTTTTTAGGCTGTCGGCCATTGACATGAGTGAAAAAAGGGTCCTTTCAAATAAAATTCCTTATTTCCAGTAGACAAAAGAAACGCATACAATAGAGACCCAAGGGGTTAATAGCTTCTGGCTCTCTTTACGTCTTACTTTACCTAGCCGACCAAGATGCGTCAACCAGTTAAAATAAAATATAAACAAATTTTTATTTTATTTTTTTTTTATTTGTCTCTTGGCATAAACAAATTTTGATGGAATTAAAAAACAAACTTTTTTTCAGAATTCATAATCGAAGATTCAGCATCTACAATTGAACAATTCATCATCTATGGTTCTGAAAATAACATTTCAATTGCTTTTTATATTTTAATATTGTTTCAAAAATATTAATTAATATTTATAAAATAACACATCTTGAAAAAACATTTCAAAAGTATTTATTTATATAATTTTGGTGTACATTACAACTGAGTTGTAATTTTTTTGTATTTAACTCCTAGAATAAAAAAACATTTTTTATGTTATAATTTTGTAAATTTAATTTTTTTTTTTTCACATTATTTTCTTTATCCAAAGCATTCCTTTAAAATTATAAGAATTCCTGTCAAATTGTTTTTGACAAAAAATCATTATAACGTGAAAAGTCACTTATCAATGGAAACATCAATGAAGAAGACAAAATGATTTTAACAAAAATTTTATTTATTTTTTTATTTCATATTTTAATAACATATTAATTTCATTTAATTTGGGGTTTAATTACAATGTAATTTAATTAGTGTACCGGTCGTTGGCTTCGCAACAACGCCGGTAAGATAGGGGTGTAAAGAGTATCTAACTTCGCTTCTTTGAGACACAAAAGCCTTGAATCGTATTTTATAATTGTTGTAAGAATTTAAATATTAGATATAATATTATATTTAGAATCATTCAAATAATTGTTTAAATAAATTATATTTAGAAAAACGAGATTGCAGTTTAGAGTTTATTATATGCAAATTTAGTTTACGTTAATAAAAAGGGGAAGGGGGAAAACATAAGAATTGACTCATCTGTAGTTGATGATGGTGGATTGAAGTCGCAGCCTCCGTTTGGTCCAGGTATTTGGTCTCGGACAGGCTCGTTTCAAGGGCCCACGGCCACTGGTAGTCGAATTAGGAGCCACCAGGATTCATTCGAGATGCATAGCGTCATCCTCTGGATAATGGTCCAGGGAGATGATTGAGGCGAGTTACCCCACTATCAGAGTGCTTGGGGGAGGCAGAGCCTCATAAGAAACTTTGATATAATCTAGGAAAACAAGGCCTATTTGGGGAGGCCATGTGTTTGCCTTGACGGCTGGTCGACAATTAATTTAAATTATTTATTATTTCATATCTAATTAATTAATAATAATACTATTAATATTTCAATAACAATATTGAAATTCAAGATAATTATCCCCTAATTGGGATTGTTGACCTAATTAAATAATATATTAAATAAATTATTAAATTATTTGTAGGAGAAAAAAAAATTAATGAAAATTAAATAATTGCATCTTATTTAATTTTCACTTGAATATTCTGAGGGTCCAAATAAAGAGAAAGAGGGGTTGGTCAGGAGAAAATGCTCATATGGCTTTGACCATTATATCCCCGACGAGAAAGAAAAAAATTTTTTTTTTTTCACAAAAAAATTTTTTTTTTTTTTTTTAAATAATCTCTGGTGAGAACAATAACAAAACTGAGAAAACTTAAGCCGCGTACATTCAATTAAACCTAAGTTTTTGACCCTATAACAATAAAAATTGACAAATCAGTTATTGGCCATGCATCATCGACATATGTTAACCATCTGACTATACACATTACAAACAATAAATTGGCTTTACCACTTAGACCAAAAAAAGAATAAACTACCGAAATGTCGGTCCTATCGCAATTATACGTCGGTTCCGTCTGCACACTCACAATTGAGCGGGAGGCTAGATTCGTCATTTCCACCTTTAGCCACGAAGAAAAGAAAGACATTGTGTTAAGGTCCATCCTTGTGGCCTAACACAATGCAAATTAATAAGGGTGCTGGAATCATTTTTGGACAAGTTCCTATTCGTGAGGTAACCTTCCTGATCCTCAGACACAAATTGTGGGTTCTATGACCCTTGAGCCACGCTCATTTTTTAATTATTTAAAGTTTGGCACTTTGGCCGTTTATTTTCCTATTCAAATGCGAATCTGCCACCTTCGAAAATAGAGGGCTCGTGAATCACAACGTTTTACTAATTTTAATATTCACTTCACTCAATAATTTATTCCCCTTAAGACATAATTGGCTATACCCAATTATCCCAACTCATAAAAACATTACAAACCAGACAAATCACAAATTGTACGACTATGCGGCTCCATCTTTTGATTCTATATTTTAACTATTTTTTTTTTTTTTTTTTTTTTTTTTTTGAATTATTAAAATTTTGGGCGGGTATTCGCTATCTTAGATTTGCATCGATGCATCGGCATAAGTTTTATTTTATATATATTTTTTTTTATAATTGCTTACTCCAACACTACCATCTTCAATCAACCTTGCACCATTAACATTACTCTTAAAAGAAAATTGCCTCGCAGGGCATAACTTAAAAACAGCTACACATTTTCAACTCCACTTGCCACTTAGGCCAGACTAAAACATGATTTCATAACCTTTGCCTCTCGGGCTTTACTTAAAATTAAACACTTTCACTTCACTTCACAAGGGGCTTATGGGGGGAAAGATTCTCGCTTTTCAATTGTTTATAATCATTATTTTAAATTATTTTTGGCACCCTTTCTCATTTTATTTGCTTTTATTACTATGCATGATTTTGAATACATTATTTCCAAGAACAGAACCCCTGTTGACAACCACACAGACCTTTGAAACAATAATTAAGACATCCTCCTAAATTATTATAATAAAAGACAACGGCACATCAATATATTCCATTACATACTGTTTTTTTTTTTTCTCTTTTTTTTTTTTTTCTTCTTTTTTTTTTTTTTTATTATTTTTATTATGAATCATTTTTACGAAAGCACTCTTGCTACAAACTCAGCTTTTCAACTTGATTTCAAGCGACTCCTTTCACATAAAAAAATTCAAACTTGCAATTCTATCTTTTCTAAAAACTAAATCTATTTTCAAAAACATATACCTCTATTAGCTTTCAATTCAATACTTAATTCCTCATCAAAAAATCAACCTCTCGTTAACTAGCATCAAAAAAAAACATTTTCGACACCTAACTTCTATTTTTTCTCTCATTTTCGGTTTTTCATCTTTTACTTTAATCTCGCAAACAATTCAAATTTTTCTTATATTCCTTCTATATTATTTTCGAGGCCTATTTAAATTAATTTAAAAATTACTCAACATCTTTCTAAGCAACCCGAGAAGCTACAACAAAATGTAAACAAGCGACAATGCCTACTAGTAAGTCCATGATAGAAGGTCAAGGCCGGGATAACAAGGTCACATTCGTGAGACGGTTTCACGTAGATGCTGCTTTTGGCGAACTACTCTAAAACGCGTCCGATGTTTATAAAATAATTTATTTAGCGCTATGGCAGAGGGATGTCCTCGTATTAGACAAGAAACAACCTTTACACAATTTTCAACCACCAGAGGAGAGCTGACTGGACCGGCCGAGGCTTTTCCAGACTGAAACTTCTCATTTTCAAGGGCATATAGTACACGGGAATCATTAGTATTGAGCAGCGAGAGCGTCTCCGTTAACAAATCGGAAGAAGAAGACAATTTAAATGTGGCAGGAAGAGAAGACAGCGCTTCATAATGAGAGGACACAAAAGAATCGGTTATATAGCAACCGGGTTGAACTATATCAATGACAGGTTGCCTGGTAAGATTTTCAAAAGCAAGGTTCCTGTTCGAATAGGCTGAAAAGATGCCTTTGATAGTGGATACCTTACATATTGAACAAGCTTGTGGGACACCGAGCGGGGGCACTACATCGATGGGAGGCTTTTTGAGTGGCTGAGTGCAGTCATTGGTTGGACAGCACTGAACTGACGAGACATGAATATCCTCGACTTCGGGCAGTGGAGTAACTGTAACCTCGCAGGGTTCAACTACAGCTACGGGGTGGACTTGGGTTTGAACGAGAGTAGTTTCCAGAGCAAGACTGGCAGGTCTAATTGGGGATTCCAGTTCTTCGAAGTGGGAGACCGGAGTTAAGTGAACAGGTTTTGGCACTGTTACGGGGAGGACGCTTGGTAGCTCAAGAACACACATGTTATAGTCAATTGTTTCAATGGCTGCGAAGTGGACTTTTTCGGCTGTACAGGGTACAGTACCTTCAACTGAGGCGACGGGAATTTCGGACCACGCCGATCGCAGCCCCGGCTTGACTTGGTCAAGCTTATGCACGAGTTCCGTATCAGTTTGGTCTACCTTATGGTTAGTGTGATCTAATTTTTGGTCCATTCTGGCGAACATGGCGGCATTATAGGCGCGCATGTCTGCTAGATTTTGTGCGAACATATTTTGCACCTGACGCAAGAATTCGTCAATACCGATTGGAGTCTTCATTGTAGGGGGAACCGGGGGAATTGAGGCTTGAGCTACTTCTGGGGCACGGACCATGGGAGACAAGGCCGGTGGCAGGAGAGGATTAGGCTCCGATACCGGCGCCACGGGAACAGGGGCAGGATTTTCAACTGGGGACAAGAAAGGGGAGCCACTTACTGGCAGCTGATCTATCCTGGTGGCTTCAACAGGAGTAGCGGAAATGAGGGGAGGGGCCAGAGCATCCTGAGGGCATTCAGCCCTACGAGCTAGCCGGTCAGCCTCATTTTGAGCTAATCTTTTGTCAAGTTGAGCAAAACTTTGTTGAATTTCCGCGACCATTGCGACGGTCTCTGGCGCGAGTCTATCTTGACACTGACGAAAGGTTTCGTTAAAGAGAGGGGAGCTACTTATGGGCAACGGAGCTATCGTTGGCGTTTCAACAGAAGCCGCCGAAACTAAAGGAAGGCCAATCGCCCCGTCAGCAGATTCCGAGGGAGATGGAAGACTTTTACTCTCTAGAGGGAAGTCACACACGGACAACGGCTCTATTTGTGGAGTTACAGCAGAAGCAACAGAAACGAAAGGAAGGGTAAGAGCATTATCACCCGATTCAGAGGGCAACGGGAGGATTTGAATCTCTTCACACGGTGGCTCTCGGTTAACGGGCGCACTGGGTTCTAGAACAGGACGAAACTTTTCACTAGGCGGCACCCATTTAAGAACAAATGAGGGTTTTTTCACTTCTGCTTCAGGTTTTGTAGCCACGGAGGGTTGGAGGGGCAACTTTGGAGATGTCTTGACTGACTCAAGAGGTTGATCAGGTCTCCCGGGCAGGGTGGAATGACAGCACATCTGATGGTTGTCGTCGTCATCAACAAGGAAATTATCCTCATTAAAGAAAGTAGCACTTTCATCCATGAAATCTGACTCATGATCGTGTAGAGGGTCCTCATACAGATAATCAACAGGGTCGAAAAGCTCTTCCTCCGAGTCAGAGCAATCATAGGGGTTAGGAGTTGGTCGAGATCTAGAACTCGATTGAGGTTCTGGGCGAAACTTCGCTAACTCTAGCTCTTCTTGTTGAAACTGTAGCCAATCTTGTTTCAACTCAGGGGTGGTGGCCCAAAAAGGATCATCAGAGGAGCCAAAAGCAACATTTACATAGGGGGACGGAGGAGATTCGGTAACAAAATATTCCTCGGCAAAGGGAAACTCTTCTAAGGTAGACGGATCAAGATTACGCGGTTTGGTCTTGGATTTCCTGGGCTTTTTAGGCCTGCAGGGGTACCTTCGATGTCTTTGATTGAATCCTAATTCAGTAAGATAGTTATCATCATCCGAGTCCGATACATCGAGCGCATGGAACACAGCCTTTCGAAGAGGATGCATTTTTGGTTAAGTTAAAATTCGATTCAAAAACAAAATAAAAGATATTTTAATTTCATTATTGGAGAATCTATTGATGGCCTTGAATTATTGTAAATAAAAAATTTAATTTTAAAAGTAGGAAGGTGTGGGGGATTATCAACAGAAAAATTCATTGGTCTCAATGGCTATTGTGTCTCGGGCTGAGTCCTTTAAGAGGTGGCGTGAATGTAAATAAAAATTGATGCTTCCATTGATGACTTAATTAAAACATAATTAATTAATTACTCATTAATTAATTATTAGCCAATCATTCACTAATCCCAGCACCTCCACCATATAACGTGCTAAGTCACTTATCAATGGAAACATCAATAAAGGTAGACAAAATTAGTTTAACAAAATTTTAATTTTATTTCATATTTTTATAACATTAATTTAATTTGGGGTTTAATTACAATGTAATTAAATTAATTTACCGGTCGATGGCTTCGCAACAACGCCGGTAAGGTGGGGTGTAACGAGTATCTAGCTTCGCTTCATTGAGACACAAAAGCCTTGAATCGTATTTTATAATTGTTGTAAGAATTTAAATATTAGATATAATATTATATTTAGAATAATTCAAATAATTGTTTAAATAAATTATATTTAGAAAAACGAGATTGCAGTTTAGAGTTTATTATATGCAAATTTAGTTTACGTTAATAAAAAGGGGAAGGGGGAAAACATAAGAATTGACTCATCTGTAGTTGATGATGGTGGATTGAAGTCGCAGCCTCCGTTTGGTCCAGGTATTTGGTCTCGGACAGGCTCGTTTCAAGGGCCCACGGCCACTGGTAGTCGAATTAGGAGCCACCAGGATTCATTCGAGATGCATAGCGTCATCCTCTGGATAATGGTCCAGGGAGATGATTGAGGCGAGTTACCCCACTATCAGAGTGCTTGGGGGAGGCAGAGCCTCATAAGAAACTTTGATATAATCTAGGAAAACAAGGCCTATTTGGGGAGGCCATGTGTTTGCCTTGACGGCTGGTCGACAATTAATTTAAATTATTTATTATTTCATATCTAATTAATTAATAATAATACTATTAATATTTCAATAACAATATTGAAATTCAAGATAATTATCCCCTAATTGGGATTGTTGACCTAATTAAATAATATATTAAATAAATTATTAAATTATTTGTAGGAGAAAAAAAAATTAATGAAAATTAAATAATTGCATCTTATTTAATTTTCACTTGAATATTCTGAGGGTCCAAATAAAGAGAAAGAGGGGTTGGTCAGGAGAAAATGCTCATATGGCTTTGACCATTATATCATTTTAAATTGAATTTATTTCAATCTACCACAGCTGGTCGGAACACAGGAGGATTTGGGCGTGTTGATTAATTAAAAAAAAATTTTTAATTATTTTTTTAATACTGGTACATGTTTAATTTTTATCAGGTCAAACGTATGCATTATCTTTTTACGTTTGACCTGAGAAAAATTTAACATGTATTTAAAAAATGATTAAAAATTTATTTTAATTAATCAACACGCCAAAAACCTGTGTTCCGGCGAGTGTAGCTGTTGCAGATTGAAATAAATTCAAGGTAAAACCAGAATGAAATAAAAAATAATTTTAAAATTACAAGAAATTTAATAAATTTAGTTTTAATAAAATATCCTTTAAAAATTACGGGAAATCCTGTCAATTTCGTTTCAACAAAATTTCCTTTAAAATTTACAGGAAATACTGTCAATTTCGTTTCAACAAAATTTCCTTTAAAAATTACGGGAAATCCTGTCAATTTCGTTTCAACAATTTTTCCTTTAAAATTTACAGGAAATACTGTCAACTTCGTTTTAACAAAAATTCCTTTTAAATTTAAAGGAAAAATGGTCAGTTTTTTCAACAGGAAAACCTTTTAAAATTATAAGATGCACCTTCAATTTCGTTTTAACAAGGTATCCCATTGAATTGACGAGAAACCTCATTGACGCATTTTCATTACGGTTTCGGAATGAATTGAAGGGATTTCCATTGAATTTACAAGGTTTTTTTTTTCAGTGTATATATATTAACATATATATATAGAGGTAAGAGAAAGTAAAAAAAATTAAGATTTACAGCTGTGTGTATTGATTGGGATAAAATGAGAAATAAAAGACAGTATCTATTTTATAATAGTATTTAACATATTTTCCCCAGAGTGCTGACGTTTCGGTCCTGATTAGGGCCATCTTCAGATTCCTTATTGCAGGTTTTCGATAATCAAAATAAAGATAACTTTATTTTTTGGTGAAAGTTTTTATTCACGACGATCAGTCAGCGCTAAGTCCCTGGTTTCCGGCAGAGAGGTCCATCGTGAGGTCTGTAAACAAATTGTAATATCCACAGGTTTGTTGAGTTAAGCACGGAATATTGTTTCAAATGCTATAATTAATAGTATTTTTTATGAAATATGTCCTAAATTTAATAAATTGATGTTTTATGGCTGTGGAGATTTACACAGGATTCGCAGACTTTGCAGCCAGGAGATTTAATAAAATCTTTTATTTAATTTTTATTTGTCGACGTTTCGGTCGCCCATTTGAACCTCCGAGCAGCAAGTAAAGGATAATATTTTTTTTACATATCAAAGTAAAAAGAAATTGTATTTAATTGCAATGAATTTTAGAATACCTACGATCGTGTATAATTTACAATATTTGCCCTGATGAAGGTGTTTGATTGTCGACCGAAAGGTCGGCAAATAAAAATTAAATAAAATATTTTTTTATTTAATCTCCTGGCTGCAAAGTCCCTGCGAATCCTGAGTTTATATTTAATGTTACTTGCACAATTGACAAAAAAAAAAAAAAAAAAATGATACATACTTAATCTAATCAAAACAATGTAAATAAGAAAAACTTAAATGTTAATTTTCTCAAATCTCGGTAGGCCTACCGGGCTACACTAATGCGTAACAGGGTCGATATAATGTGATGTCGATTTTTCAACTTTTTAGATTACTCTCAATGACCCCCTTCCAGACTTTTTATTTACAATTATCTAAATAGGCGTCGGAAATGGGTGTGGGAGAGAGAGAGGGTTACATAAGTAAAAGGAAATAAAAATGTATTTTCTATATCTTTAATTATTTAATCGATAAAAGAAGGGAATTAGAGAAAAATCATCCAACCACCTTTTCTTATAAAATAAAACAAATCATCGATCGATATTTAATTCAAATGATACCCCTCCCCCAAAATAAAACATTTTATTCCTTTTAACGCCTTTGAAGATTGAATGATTGATTGATCGATTTCAAGGCTAAATAAAAAGGATATTTATTAAAATAAAATAAACTATTTATTCATTTGATGTCACTTTAGGGCCAACTTCTCAACTCTCCCCATTCTTTTTTTCTTTTTACGTTTTATAAATCTTTTTTTTTTTTCTCTCTCTCTCTTCGCATCCATTCATTCATTTTCACACGCCCTCTTTATTTTTTTCTTTTCTTTTATGTCTAAATGAATTTGGGAAAAACGGGAAGGGGAACGCCACCTACTCTACTGTCATATTCTATTTTATTTAGTCAAGTTTACTTGGGTTTAGCACCGGAGGAACTTCGGCTAGGAGGCCCTGAGGAGCTAACGTGTGGAACGTCCCCGGATGCCATTAATAGGCCTATAATATAAATATGTTTACAAATAAACTCCTAAATGGCCTCAGCAGCTGAGGGAGAGATAATTAAAACAAAACAAGTTTAATTTGTTGAAAGTGGGAAGATTTATGAAGGCCAAGGTAGTGGCGGCGTATAAGATCAATACTTAGATGATGTTATGCACGGAGAAACCAAGAGCCATTAACCTAACTCTGAAATAAAGGGCATTTCATTTGCACAATTGTAAACAAACCAATGGCAATTACCTTTTTTTTGTATTATACAAAAAGTGATTATTATTAATATGTTGATTTTATTTTTGGCTGCGACTGTAGCTAACAGTTTTCCATGACTTTCCACAATCATCTTCGAGTACTAAAAATCAATTATTATTTAATAAATAAGAAATTATATATAATATTCAAGATATTATATACATCGCGTAGGTAAGCCGCGAAACGGGATTTATATAATTAGATATTACTTCATGTACCCGAAAAAAGATATAAGGGTGTGCCGCCGGGAGTTGAACCACGGATCCACCGATTTGCGCTCAGTGTGCCCTTACCACTAGACCACAGCACGGCATTCGGGTGGATCCGTGGTTCAACTCCCGGCGGCACACCCTTATATCTTTTTTTCGGGCACATGAAGTAATATCTAATTATATTCATTTAATATCTCATTTGATCATGACAGGAGCATATCCATGGAAAAAGTGTGGTATGGAGGGGGGGGGTGATGATTTTCAAAGGAATATAATCTCGTTAATTTTTCTCAAATTTATTTTTTTTTATTGACGCTGACAGCTTCTTACAGTGCAAGTATATGGAC